>VDFB02120174.1:0-10756 GCA_007258455.2 Sequoia sempervirens | reverse complement strand
GAATTGTTGAGGACAAACCTTCTTATTGTAATTACATTTGAGGCGATTTTGGTATGCTTGCAGATGATCATAGGCTTTGATTCTTCGTTCATCCAGTAATTCCAGCTGTGCAAGCCATGCAACTCGAGCATCTTCTTCGCTGATAAGATTCTTCAGAGAAATCCTCAGTGATGGAAGCTCAACTTCGATTGGCAAGACAGCTTCAACACCATATACTAAAGAATAGGGGGTGGTGCCTGTTGGGGTGCGGATGGATGTACGGTATGCCCAGAGGGCAGGATGAATATGGAGGTGCCAATCTCATCCAGTGTTATTGACAACCTTTTTGAGTATGCGGATGAGGGTCTTGTTGGTTGCTTTTGCCTAACCATTGCCCTGAGGGTAATAAGGAATTGACCAACGATGCTGGATATGGAAGGTGTCACAGAGGTGTTTCATGGCTTAGTTTTTGAAGGGTTTTTCGTTATCAGAGAGGATGGTAGATGGGATATCATATATACAAAGGATATGGTAAAGGATAAATTTAGAGATTTGGACACCGGTGATTTGTGAGTGGCATTCCTTCCACCCATTTAGTGAAGTATTCAGTGGTGGTGATTATGAATGTATGACCATCAGATGATGGTGGGTAAATATTTCCAATCAAGTTGAAACCCCGTTGAGAAAAAGGCCACGGTGCTAGGAGGGGCTGAAGATCTTGTGCTGGGGTGTGAATCAAATCTGCATGTTGTTGGCATGGAAGGCATTTCTTCACAAATTCGCAAGCATCATGTTCCAATGTAGGCCAATAATATCCAGCTTGTAGGATCCTTTTGGCTAGAGCCATACCATTTGAGTGAGATCCACAAATACCACCATGTACTTCTGTTAGTACTGTGTGGGCCTCAGTCTCATTCATACATCTAAGGAGGATTACATCATACCCGCATCGATAGAGCGTATCACCTATAATGATGTATCGGGAAGAATGATGGATAAAGGATTTGCGTTGGTTGCATGTAAATTTTGGGGGTATGATATTATAATGGAGATAAGTGTATATGTATTGATACCAAGGCGATGTGGGACCTACAATATCGCACACCATATCAGTCTCAGGAACATCATATGCAGGAATTAAAAGCTATTCAACAAGAAACTCACACTCTGTTCGGTCTTTAGGCATGTCAATCAGGGAACCAATAGTGGCCATTATGTCCGCCACTTTATTCTATATCTGAGGAATTTGGTCAAATTGTATGAAAGTGAAATATTTCTTGAAATCATCCACCATGCGTTTATAGGGTAATAGTTTATCATCTTTCATGAGGAATTCATCATTAACTTGTCTGATGACTAGCGAAGAATCACCAAAGACTTTAAAATGAGTTATGTGCCACTGCTTTGCAATTCTGAGGCCGGTGAGGAGAGCTTTGTACTCTGCCATATTGTTGGTACATGGGAATGCTATCCTGAATGATTTTGGGATGTAGTCACCTTGAGGGGTGATTAATAGAATTCCAGCTCCAGATCCACTATGAGTGTATGAGCCATCGAAATATAGCGTCCAAGCTGGTGCTTCTATAACTGTGTAGATTTCTTCATCTGGAAATTCAGTGTCTAGTGGGTAGGCATCTACTAATGGTGCTTCAACCAATTGATCAGCAATGACCTGTCCTTTTATGGCTTTTCGCTCTACATACTCTATGTCAAATTCACTTAGGAGCATGACCCATTTGGCCATGTGGCCAGTCAGGGTGGTTCTAGATAACAAATACTTCAGGGGATCAATTTTAGCGATTAATTTGACTGGATGGATGAGCATGTAATGATGGAGTTTCTGTGTACTGAAGACTAGCGCAAGACAAGCTTTTTCCATGGGGGAATAATTTAACTCATAGCCAACCAATGTTCGACTAATGTAGTAGATTGCCCTCTCTTTGAATGATTCATCATGTTGTGCCAATAATGCCCCCAGTGTGACTGAGGTAGCAGAGATGTAAAGTAGGAGGGGTTTTCCTGGAATAGGCGGTATCAAGATCGCCGAATGAGCTACATATTCCTTAATTTTGTCGAAACCCATCTGACACTGCTGGGTCCATCGAAAGGTGGAGTCTTTCTTCAAAAGATAGGTGAATGGCTAACATTAATCTGCTAGTTGGGCTATGAACCGATGGATGGACTGCATCTTCCCCTGGAGGCTTCTTAACTGCTTCATATTGTGTGGAGGTGGCATGTCTAGAATAACCTTTACCTTGGCGGGATCAACTTCAATACCCCTTTGGGAGACTATAAAACCTAACAATTTTTCTGATGTAACTCCAAAGATGCACTTTTTCAGATTCAGCCACAACTTGTACTATTCTAACCATTCAAAGATCTACTTTAGGATAGTAGGATGTTCTGCTCATGTTTTGGATTTTCCTAGCAAGTCATCAACATAATCCTCCATGATGATATGGATGAGGTCATGGAAGATGACCGTCATTTCTCTCTAATATGTTTCCCCCGCATTTTTGAGACCAAAGGGCATAACATTGTAATAGAAAGTGCCCCAAGGTGTTGTGCAGGCGGTCTTATGTTGGTCTTCAGGTGTGATTCGAATATGATTATAACCAGAGAAGCCATCCATAAGGGAGAGCATCTCATGTCCTGCTGTGAGGTCGACTAACATGTCAATATTAGGCAGAGGGAAGTCATCTTTTGGACAGGCCTTGTTAAGGTCCCTGAAATCTGTGTAGACTTGAATGTCTCCATTTGGTTTGGCAACTGGTACTATATTTGAGATCCACTCAGAGTAGTCAATTGGCCGAATAAAACCTGCCTCTAGTAACTTTTCCAATTCCTTTTTGACTAGCAATGTGACCTGCGGATGCATCTTGCGGAGTTTTTGTTTGACAGGCTTGGCATCTGGGCGAACATCTAGATGATGAACCACTAAGGCAGGGTCTAAGCCTGGCATGTTTGAATATGACCAAGCAAAGTTTATGATTCCTTCTCTGAGTAGCTGCATGATGACTGGATACTCCTGTTCTGAGAGTGACTTAGCCACATAGGTGATTTTAGGATTTTTGGTAGTACCCAGATTAACTTCTTGAGTCTCTTCAATTAGAATGGATGATCGGGCCGATAACTGAGTTCCTACGAGGGGAAGATGAACATCTCCATCATCTAGCGCCTCTTCGAGGTTTTTGCCATTGGATGCATCCTTTATTTTTTACTTTTTCAAGGTCAGGAAGCGCCTCAAGGAGGTTTTCACTAGATGACCATTTTTTACTTTTCTTATTCTTATTTTTACGACTGGAGTGTTCATCCTCCCCCAATCCCATAAGGTTGACATATGTATCCACAAACATATTGACAGGCGTGGTATTACGTAGGTCCCAATCAATAAGCACAGGGTGACAAAGAGATAGGTTGATGGTGCAGACAGATAGGCATTCGAACATGGATAATAAGTCGGTGTGATCAACGTCGCTGTACGCATGTATGATGGATTCCTCCTTAGGTATGTCTTCCAATGAGCCATTGTCCATGTCGATACTATAGGAAGTATTAGGTGATGTTGCAGGACTTTTCTATTTTCTGTCATACCCAATGCCTATGTTTTTTGGTAACTTTGGTGTATCGATAGGTTGCAACCACCCCTGTTCTTCTTTACCTAGGCCCCTGCCTTTGTAGTTATGTTTTTGCATGAACTTTGTTGGCCAGGGGTACTTGTCTTGAAAATATTCCTATAGAGGAGTTTCTGGCTGGGGTTCTTCTCGGTAGACCCATTGGCTTATGTCTTCTAATGGTGCATCTATCTTGACACTTGGGGATCTAAAAGTGGTGGTAGGGATGTTTTTACCACTGAAGGTGATAGTCTTGTCTTCCTTTTGTGTAGCATGTGAAGGTTGACCATACTCGTGTGGTGGCAGTGGCATGGTTGCTACATTGAGAGCCGTATGCATTTCGTATTCACCACACCCTTTTTCAATGATTTGGACTTTGGTGATTGTAGGATTTGTGGTGGAGGATGAAGTGGTTATACCGATGGATGGTGGATTAGCGGATGATGAGTGGGATGCCCCCATTTCAACCCAGGGATAATAATGTAAATGGGGGAATGACGCTTCTAAAGCGTGACAATATTCAAATGGTTGGGGGTCAGCATAGATGGTGACTTCTTGTCCATTGAAAGGGAATTTTAGGCACTAATGGTATGTGGAGGGGACTGCTTGCATAGCGTGGAGCCACGGGCGGCCAAGGAGGAGATTATACAGTAAGTCCAGATCAAGGACATGACATGTAGTATACTAAAGCACAGGTCCCACTTGGATAGGAAGACTGATAATTCCCTCTGAATTTCTTTCTGCATTATCATAAGCTTTGATTGTGATGATCTGGTTACTTAAGTCCGCTTGAGTATACCCCACCTATTTTACGAATTTCAACGTACACAAATTGAGGGCAGAGCCATTATCTACCAAGACCCTTTTTATTTTATGGCGAGCAACTATGACTTTGATATGTAAGGGGCGATTATGATTGACATCAATGTTTGGCATATCATTTTGGCTGAAGTGCAGGTGATGAGACAAAGCTAAGTGTCCTACCAAAGCTTGGAATTGCGTGGGGTCGATATCATTTGGCACATGGGTTTCCTGTAGGGCTCTATTGAGGATTTCTTGATGTACTGGGGAAGACTTAAGCAAATCCAAAATGAATATATGAGCAAGGGTCTTTCTTAAGTGATCAAGGATGTTGTACTGAGAGCTTACAAGATTTGATTGGGTGGGTGCAGAGGCTACAAGGACAGTGATGCGGGCTCGTCGTGTAGTAACAACACATTGAGGGTCTTTGGCTTTAACATGTATCATGGATACACGGGGTTCCACCTACTCAATGTAATAAATAACACCTTTGTAATTGAAGGGCACATTCTTGTAACTCACATTATTTGTGTTGTTTCCTTGGGGATTATTGCTAGATGTGCTTGGGCCTTGATTATGGTTCGGAAAGGCATTCTGGTATATCTGCAATTGAGCATTGGATGATGAGGCTTGACTGGTGTTCACCTTAATATCTCCTCAATCAATGAGATCTTGGACATAGTTTTTTAGACCCTGACACTTATTCAAAGAGTGTCCCTTGATTTTATGGAACTCACAATACTCATTTTCCTTAAACCATGCGGGCTTGGGTTTGGACTCATCAAATGGCTTGGTGATAGGGTATGTGATGGGATAATTGATTTGTAACAACTTATTAAAAACAACACTCAGAGGTTCTCCTAATTGAGTGTATTGACGTTTTGTGTTCCCCTGATTGTTCTGGTTTGACTGTTGAGGAGGATGAGGTGCCCCCTGTGGTACAGATATGGTGTTGGGTACAAACGGTTGTTGTTTTTGGGATGTATTAGCCACTTGGACATGTTTAGTGTCTGTTGTGCCATCATTCACTGCATTCTTGTTCTTGTTCTAGAATCGTGGTTTATCAGCAAACGACCTCTCTTTATCATGACTATGTATTTTGATGTGTCCTTTGGCAATAAGGGCACACTCAAGGATGGGTCCCTTTTCTACTATCTCTGTGAAGGTGGTGACACAATGCAACCTAAAATTATGGGCCATGTTAGGATGAAAGTTTTCCACAAAAAGAGTGACCATGTCTTTTTCCTTCAGAGAGGTCTTCATTCAGCTTGCTAATGCACACCACTGTTGTAGGTAGCTAGTAAAGGTTTCCCCCTCACGTTGTTTCTCTTTGAGGAGATGTAAGGTGTCTGTATCCTTCTCCAAATTGAAAGAGAAGTAGGATACAAACTTTTCTGACAGGTCTGCGAAAGTTTTTATGGACCCTTTTTCGAGAGTCATGAACCAATCTAAGGAGTGGCTTGCTAGGCTTCGTGGGAACAAGCACAAGAGATAGTTATCATTGTACATGACTTCGTGACACTAGGAATAAAACTCCTGAAAGTGAGCCTTAGGGTCTTTGTTTCCCTTGTATTTGTCAAATTTTGGTATCTCAAAATGTTTAGGAAATGAGATCAATGAGATGGAGGGATCAAATGGATATGGGCATATGTCTTCAAATTTGAATGATTGTTTGGTAGCCCCGGCTTGAAGGTCCTTAAGTGCGGCTTTGATTTCCAATAGATCCGAGCTAGCTGGTGGCGGGTTGGGGGGATATTGATGATAGGACGATAAAGGATCCTGCTGAAAGGGTGTTAGATTGTTGAAATATGGATTTGGATGATTTGATGATGATATGCCTTGCTGGTAAGATAGGGGATTTTGTTGATACGGGGGCTGTTGTTGTGGGGTATAGTACGGATTTGTTTGATAAAAGTGTGGGGTAGGTTGTTGAGGAACTTGGATGGGATGTTGCGTGTTGGTTTGTTGATGTTGAGGGTATTTTTGTGATTGTTGGGAGGTCGCATAAAGCGGTTGTTGGTGAAATTATTGCTGATTGTGATAGTAGTAGTGTTGGGGAGGTTGTTGTTGTGACATCAAATGTTGTATGGGCCGAGATGGGATATTGTGTTGTGGTTGAGCCTGATGACGCAAAATGGATGCGAGAAAGGGGGATATGGTCTGAGCAATAGGTCGAGATGGATTGCCTTGTGATTGGTAGGGTGGTTGTTGTGAAGAGGCCAAAGTATTATGTATAGGTTGTTGCGGATGAGATGGCGGAGGTAGCGTAGAAGCATTTTGTAAAGGGGGTTGTTGGGTACCACCCAGAATGTTCAGCTGGGGTGTGCCTTGTGGAGGTAATTGAGGTGGAATGTTAGATTGGTGAACCTATTGAGATGGTAGATTTGTGGTCCCATGGGGTGGAAGTGGTGCGGTAAAGGAGGTGCCCCCAATGTTGACTGGAGGTTGGTTTGAAGGAGGGGGTGCTGTTAATGTTAATGGTAGAGGTTGTGGAAGATTTTGTGGCATACCATAGGCAAAAGGATTATTGGGATTAGGCACTTGAGGACCTCCTATAACTGAGGTCGAAGCGTGTGGCGGATAGTTAACCTGATAAAGAATGGCATTGCCAAATTTAGGTTGATGCCAACCCTCAATTGGCAGAATATTGGGGAAGTATGAACCTTCTGGTGTATTTTGTGAACCTTGGAGTACGTTAGATGGAGCACCCCTATATTTGGACAAGTCAACATTCGAGGGGGGTTTGACACCCTGTCAATTAGGTGGGCCAAGATTTCTCCCTCATATTTTTTAAGCAGACGGTCAGTCATTTGCACATTGGCAGGATTACTAAAATGTTCCTCAAGTGTGAGTTTAGGTTGATTAGCCATACTCTCTTCATCGTGTGGTGAGTTGTTCTAATTTTCGGTGTTGGAGTGTGATGAAGTACCATTATGAGGATCGTGAGGGATGTTAGTACCCTTTTTAGGATCTGTTGAGACATTCATTGTGTTGTTGGGATCTTGAGGGTTGTTTGATTGGGCATTCTGGGCTTGTTGGTCAACCATTTTCTTTGCCTGTGATCGGGTCTGAATGGGCATGCAAATGTGCTATGAGTGGATTATAAAAATGTTTTTGATGAATGATTTGATTTTGATTGGATGAGATCTGATTTGGATGGGGTTTGGATTTGGATCAGACTTTGTTTGGATTTATTGGATTGGATCAGATTTTGATGGGATCGGATTGGATTTTGATCGAATTGGATTGGATTATTAAGATCAATAGGAGTGCATTGGTTGATCGGATGTGATTTGATTGATTGGAAAATTTGATCAAATGATTGGTTTTGATAGATTTGGATGATAATGGATGTGAGAGAGACCTTGAGTTTAACCAAAGGAAGTTACCCTTAATGACCAAGAGCTCTAATTGATTAAGAGGATGATCACGACACCGAATCCACCTTAAGATAGGAATGGATTGATTGGGCCAAGGATGATAACTTGCGACACTGAATTCACCTCAAGATGGAAGTAAATTTATTTGGGTCAAAGTTAGAGACTAATAATCAAGTTCAAGTACTATGGTCAATTTGGGGTAACCGCTTTGTAATACAAGGTTAGGAAGGTTTGGCTATGGGTGGTATTTGGTGATGTATATGGTAAGATTATGGTGGATTAGGGATAAATTAAAATGAACGGGTGGATTAAAGATAATTGTGGAGAATGAATGGGGATTTAGAATGGTTAAACAAAAGTTTGGAATGATGAGATGGAGGTTTAAAATGGTCAAATGGAGGTTTTTGGAGGTTTAGAGTGACAAAACGAAGGCTTGGGATGATGAGATAATGGTTGGGAATGGTTAAATGATGGTTTAGAGGCTAAAAGGATCCAAATGGGGTGATTTCGGGTGTTCAGGAGGGCAAATTCGCCCATTTGCAGCAAATCAGGGGTGTAATCGCCTCACTGCGGTAAAAACAGGGGTGTAATCGCCCCACTGTGGTAAAACAGGGGCATAATTGCCCCACTACGGTAAAAATAGGGGCGTAATCACCTCACTGCGGTAAAATAGAGACTTGGTTTGATGCAAATGACTATGGCAAGGACTTTAAAATGACAATTATAAGGCCAAATTATCAAAATTTCACTGGTTTCTCACAAGAAAACACTCTCAAGTAAACGCAACCCTATGATTAGTGTTAAGGGTATGGCTAAAGAGGTCTTAATCTAGGATGCACAAGGTGTCTAGGGAGTCCTCGATATACTCTTGGTACGTGAGGCACAACCGTGAACACCAGCCCGTCACAAACGTGAGTCAGGAACCCCAGTGAGATACTGAAGGGCTCAGACCAACTCTTCACATCTATCTAGGTATCACCTTAGCTTCGACGCTCCACCAATTACGATACGACTGGATTGGAGTACAACTTTAACTCTCCCCCCTTTATATACCCCGCCGGTACGTGTGGTTGGAATCGTCCCATGGGGTGATGAAATCCCCAAGCAGGTCCCACTATAAAGAAAGCACTAACCATCTCCAACTACTCCCCAGGCTCACACAAAGTGCAAGGGGAAAGTGAAAACAAGCTAATGCTCCCTTTGGGTAACACAAAAAGACAAGCATAGCCAGCAATGAATATTACTCCCTCTAATTAAACTATGTTCTTAGATTAATGCAAACAACAAGAATAGTTTAAAAAGTTTGAGCAAATGGATAGCCCTGCAAGAAAATATTAGATGTTTTATCCCGCTTCCTCCACCAACTTCACAAGAATATGCTGCAAAAGGTTAGCAAAAATACATGTATCCTTGCAAAAACAATGTTAGGGAGAAAATAGGAAAGAAAAACCGAAGCCAAGATAACAGTTTTACCTTCCAGGGGGCGCAGTCGCCCTTTTATAGCAAATCAGGGGCGTAATCACCTCACTGCGGTAAAAACAGGGGTGTAATCACCTCACTGTAGCAAAATAGGGGCATAATCGCCTCACTGCGGTAAAAATAGGGGTGTAATCACCCCACTACGGTAAAACCAGGGGTGCAGTCACCCCACTGCGAAAAAGTGTTAGCACAAATTTCAGCCCAAGGGGCGTAATCGCCTCACTGCAGTAAATGTTAGCACAAAAAATAGTTTTTAGCCAAGAGGGCGTAATCGCCTCACTGTAGTAAAGTATTAGCACAAAAAGTAGTTTTCAACCAAGATGGCGTAATCGCCTCACTACAGTAAAGTATTAGCACAAAAAGTAGTTTTTAGCCCAAGGGGGCGTAATCGCCTCAGTGCAGAAAAGTATTAGCACAAAAAACAATTTTCAGGTAAGAGGGCGTAATCGCCTCGCTGCAGTAAATGTTAGCACATAAAGTAGTTTTTAGCCCAGGGAGTGATCACCTCGCTGCGGTGAAGTATTGGCACAAAACAATTTTCGGTGGGGGTGTAATGGCCTCACTACAGCAAAATTGTTTTATTCTTCTACTGATAATGATACATAACTTAAAACTACTTTATTAACATTACTGCAACAGTGATACTCGCCTGAAAACAATTTTTGTCGCTAATACTTTCTGCACTATTTGATAAACAAAACACTTTATGTTGCTAACATTTACTTACTGGCCGGTGATTAAGCCCTCTTACCTGAAATTGTTTTTGTGCTTCATCTTAGTGCATGCTGGCAAAACTACTTTGATAACACAATACGGTGAAGCGTCCTCATCTTCAGTTGAAAACTACTTTTGATGCTAATACTTTACTCTGATGTCTTATTAAAACTATTTTTGTGCTAACATTCTTGCGATTAGTGATTCGCCTTGGTACGAAATTTGTGCTAACACTTTTTCGCTGATGGGGTATTGCACCCACGGTTTTACCCGTAGTGAGGTGATTACACCCCTGATTTTACCGTGGCGATTATGCCCCTATTTTGCTCTGATGGTGATTACACCCACTGTTTTACATGATGAGGTGATTCATACGATTTTGCTATAAAGGTAGCCCACAGGTAAAACTGTTATCTTGACTTCGGTTTTTCTTTGCTATTTTCTCCCTAACATTGTTCTTGCAAGGATACATGTGTTTTTTGCTAACCTTTTGCAGCATATTCTTGTGAAGTTGATGGAGAAAGCGGGATAAGACATCTAACATTTGTTTGCAGGGCTATCCATTTGCTCAAACTTTTTAAATTATCCTTGTTGTTTGCATTAATCTAAGAACATAGTTTAATTAGAGGGAGTAATATTCATTGCGTGCAGTGCTTGTCTTTTTGTGTTACCCAAAGGGGGCATTAGCTTGTTTTCACTTTCCCCTTGCACTTCGTGTGAGCCTGGGGAGTAGTTGGAGATGGTTAGTGCTTTCTTTATAGTGGGACCTGCTTGGGGATTTCATCACCC
>VDFB02120173.1:0-37575 GCA_007258455.2 Sequoia sempervirens | reverse complement strand
TCCCTTTCTATTTGTATGTTTCTCATTATTTCTCTCTCTCTATATTTTCTTCCCTCTATTTATCTTTATCTCCCTATCTCTTTATGTGACTTTATCTCTATCTATGTATCTCTCCTCTTTTCTCTCTCTTTTTCTTTATCTATTTTTCTCTATCTACCTCACTATCTCTACCTTTCTTTGTCCCTCTTTATTCCTCTATATCTCTACATATCTCTCTCTATATCCATCTCTCTATATCTCTGTTTCCATCTTCATCTCTCTATTTCTATTTATCTTTATCTCTATCTCTATCTCTATCTCTATCTCTATCTCTATCTTTGTTTCTCTCTCTTCTCTCTTTTTTTCTCCATATCACTCTTTTTATCCCTTTATTTCTATCTAAGTTGCTCCTCATTTGTCTCATTTTTCTTCCTCTCTCTTGCTCTCTTTCTCTTTTTTTCTCTCTCCACCTATCTATATCTTATCTCTATCTCCCTCTCCCTTTTCTCTTCCTTTCTCTTTCTCTCTTTCTCTCTCCATATCTTTGTCTCCTTAAGTGTGCAATGGGTACATTGAAGAGGTCTTTAAGGATAATTATCATATCTTTAATCAAATGGAATGCTACCTTGAGCATAACTCCCCAAGGACACATGCCATCCTTGGATTGTTGACATGAAACAACCAATCAAAATTTAGTTTCTCTTTTCCCCTCTCTCTTTTCCTTTGTATCTCTTATATTTCTCTCTGTCATTCTCTCTCTCTCTCTCTCTCTCTCTCTCTCTCTCTCCCTATTTATCTAAGTTCATCTCTTTCTATCATTCTCTATCTTTTTAGTTTCTCTCTTTGTATTAGCTAATAGGCTACATATATTGTGAGATTTGAGCTTGAAACAAATCTCATGCTTGGAAACCACTATTGTGTCGTTGGAAAACAAGTTTCAACTGCCATTTAATGGTAAACCAACTATAGTGTAATGGTAAAAGCCTATATATACTATTATATAATAATAAGTATAATTATATTATATATAATTTAGTCTAATATTACTACTATATTAAATATATATTATATTAATTACATTTTGTATTATATAAAAATATACTTATTATTAATTATTAATTATAATAATTTTATATGTATTTAATAATTTTGTTAAAGAATATAATATATAATTATAATAGGTAGAATAATTACATTATTTATTATGTAAAATATAGCTAATATATACTTAACTACGTAGAATATTAAAACCTAAATGGCGCCATAATTTTCATTTTAATTAACATACTCTAAAACCTTGGTCGAAACCTTTTTTCCAGGCTGTAGCTCGTCAAATTGGAGAAGTGAAAGGTCAATACCAGCGATCAAGAAGAATTTGGAGGAGCGAAAACCCTGCATATCAATACGCGCGCGTAGGAGCACACATAGCTTAGTCCAAGAGGGCAGGAGGAAAGCCAGAGCGTAGTAAGCCTTGAAGTTTCCAAAATGCTTTGCCCTTTTTCCTTGTTAGGTTTTTTCATTAGCAATATTTAGAGTTTTGGAAGCATGGGGTAGGGCTGTAGAAACTATCATTCATTGTCTCTAGTGATGATAGGTTTGCAATTAGTTATAGGTTTAGGGTTTCAGAAGCATTAGTTATGGTTGTAAACCATCTTTTATTCATTCCTCTCATATTTAGGGTTCTTATTTTTCTTGTCACCAGCAGAAGTGTCTTGAGTAGACGGTCGAGCAGTTAGGGTTTCAGTCTAGGGCAATGCTGCCTAGGGTTTATAAGTTTTGGATGCCAGGGAAGTTTAGGCAAGTAAGATGTATCCGTAACGCAATATGTCTTTTATGTGATCAGTTGTTGCTGGAGCGGACATTATCAAGAAAATTTCTTGGGTGTAAGGGAAGCGAGATCTGTATAGCAAAATCAGAATCTCCTTCCATTTTCTTTCCCTCAAATATATATTGATGATGTATGTATGTATTATACAATGGCTCTCGTATATGCACTAGCATACATATATCGATACATTGGCTTCTTTTTCAATCTAAATTTCACAGTTATATTACACTATATCATTATCCAAGAAGAGTAGGAAGGGAAAATGGATCATTGGAACTATACTAGGTCTGCTCAACAAGCATCGCAACAGGATATTTTGTGTCTGTGTTATCTGTGTTTTTGCAAATTAGGGATTTAAGAGGGTTTATTCTCATAAAAAAAAAATTAAGCCATGCACCGGGTATTAATTTGAGAGGCAGTCGACATGTCTTTGATACCGGAGATGCCACGGGAAACAAATAGGTGGTGATGGAAAATTTGGGACGGTATACTTTTAAATTTATAAGATTTTTAGTAATTGTTTTAGATTTGATTGTAGAATTCTGTAATAATAATGTTTTTTTCATAATAATCTTTCTGTATTTGACTCTGTAGAATTTTTAAACAGATCATACTTTATAGTTCATATAACCATTCATTTTTATGGAGACTATGATCTAAAGTCTTGATTTTAAGCTATATTCCATATGGATTATAGAATATGATCTGAAATTCTAGAAAATCAAATCCAAAAAGATTATCCAATTGACTACTTTTTTTATTTTGCATTCTATTTTACGATTTTGACCCTTTAGAAAGGTTTTTGTTTTATTACGTTGTGTGGGTGTGTGGGTGTGTTCTGTGTTTTTATTGTAATGCATTTCATTACGAAGTGCCATAGACTTGTATTGGATTGTCATTTTTGGTGGAACGACGCATTTAGTTTTTGGTGAAACGGCTCTGTTGTTTCTTGTTAACATCTACATTTTTGTTTTAAGTGTAAAAAGTTTGTAAGCTTGCTGTTTTACAGGGGAGGGGTGATTCAACCATTTGCTTAGAGTTTTAATTTGCCTTTAATGTGATATTTGGTGACTAATTAGCCATTCATACGTCTTTTTGATAGTGTATGTTTGGTCAGTCAGATCACCTAAATCAAATGTGGGCATCTCTGCACTGTGGAAATCATATCTTTGTTTTTGTGGAGATGGATTTGTGCCCTACATGCATGCATCCATCCTATGGTAAACATTTTTACTATGGGTGCTATAAAATACTTTTCTTAGTTTTAGTTGTAATAATAAGGGATTTGTTTTATTATTTTTTTCAATTTTGGGTTTCGATTAGAGCCTCTAACAATTCTCTCTAAACATATATTAATGATGAACATATATTAATGATATGGAGGATTTCAACTAATGAAGTCATTAATGTTTCATACATTGACACAATATTTCTTATTAGGGGTTCTAGTGACTCACTCCATTCTAATGTTTATAATTAGTAATGATTCAGATCATGGGATTTAACTCTTAATCTTTGTTCTAATGCTTAGTAATGATTTAGATAATTGGATTAAACTCTCAATTCCTCTTGATGCATCAACATTCGGTAATGTGATTTTTAATTATATTTAGTGGTTAAAGTCATTCATGCGCCAAACATATATAAATCCACAATATGTTTATTTAATTTTAAAAAATGTTCTTAGCATTTTTATGTTTATTTAATTTGAAAAGGAGATGCACTCCAAGAATTTTTAGATGAAACAATGTTGGTGCTAGTATTTGTAAAAACTTAGTCTCCTCTAACACCATGTTTCATTAATCTTCCTTTCCAATGAGGCTTAGATAGTCCTACCTTCACCTTATTGTCCGCTTCTCCAAGCTCACTATTGCTCAAACCATTTACACATTCCACAGCTGCATCATGAGTTGGAAAGAAATAAACCCAAAGTCTCTACTATGTGCAATGAATGTAAGTTAACCACCATAGAAAATGCAACTCTATATTACCTCTAAGGAAACTTCGTTATCTTGCATGAATCTCTTGTAGACAAGTCGAATGACCTTGCTCAAAGTCGCTGAGAACATCATGACTTGCTTATCATGAGGGGTCATTTTGAAAATCTCATGGACATCCACCATGGAATACAACCACCTTCAATTACATTAAATGGTGATAAACCTCTCAAATTTATGGCAAATATGATATGCCAATTCTTGAGTATGACACAAGTCAAGAGCTACAACTTGCCCAGAAACGGGTTCAATCTGTTGTAGTGCGAAAAGTACAAAAATAGTTGCACTATCCACATGCATGTTGTAGTATTTCCTGCACAACAACAAAGTTTTTGTTTAGTGGAGTGTGTTGCAAAGCACAGCCCTTGCAATTGCAAGCTTATCTTTTACTCTTCTATTAGGGCCAATCCATTACTACCAACCTGGGTTTCATATCCTTTAGGAAGTGAAGTGATAAATGTGTGGGTATGTGCAAAATTTTCTGCCTCTTGAATTTCATCGAAAGTTGTAGATCGTCCATAAATAATGTTCTCCTTAATGCTCAAGCTCAGTAGAGTAGGTTCTTGTGTTACCAATTCAATTTGGCTTCTTAACCATTCAATTTTAAGGCTTTTGATATTCTCACCATCTAGAAGAACTCCTAAAGTAGGATCATTCCTAAATTCAATATTGCCTTACTACCCAAAATATTTCCCTCTTGATTAATGCTTGCAGGTGTCTGAAATATCATCTCATAAAGCCTATGAGTAGAGGTCCTGCCTTGCTCAAATGAGCATACAAGCCGTTGGCAATTAATAACTCCTCATGTGTACCCATTTCTACAAGTTGGCCCGCTTCCATAACAACAATATAGTCTTCATTCCATTTCCACAAGTGATAATGAACCAAGATCAAAGACAAACAAACATATAGTATGTTTATGATGATGATGATGTAATGATAACAATGCAATTAGGATCTTATTGTAATGCTCTCATGTAAATACTCTTCTAATGATTATTATATCCTCTTCATCATTTTCAAATGAATAAAGAATGTCCTTAAATACAACAACATAGCACAAAAATTTGCACGAATAATAGGTCAATAATAGGAATTAAAAAAATAGGTCAATAATAGGAATTACAAAATTTGTTCAAATGTATGTAATAGCATACATTTGAACAAATAGTTTTTTTTTTAAAACATCGAACATTTGTCGAAATTTCGACGAACATCTTGCGACGAACCATAAAACTTCCGACGAAGTTGCTATACATGTGATGATATTTTCATCGCACTTTCGACGATATTTTCGTCGCATGTACAACAATTTCATCGGAAGTTTTATAGTTCATCGTAAGATGTTTGTCAAAATTTTGATGAATGTTTGATGTTATTTCAACACTTTTGAAGATGCAGTTCACATTATGTTGTGGTTATTTTTCATCGCTAGATGGACGAAGTTTGCATCGATTTTTTGATGAACATTGGTTCCATTTTTCGTGGCGATGACCGATGATGTTGGGTCATGGTTTCAACGTTTAAAATTTGGTCGAAAAGTGACAAAAAACTAGCGATGAAATTTATATGAGTGTTTTGTCAATATTTTGACAATAGTTTGTCAGTATTTCGACAAACATTTGTCAAAATTTGGAGTCAAATACAATAGTGCTTTTTGACTTGATGCAAAATGCCTAAATGAATGCAATGAATATTTTTAGACTTGATTTCAGACCTAATACATATAATAATTGCAATTAATCCTATTGCAACCTATGATGCAATATGATATGTGATTTTTTTTGGATTCTTATGCTTTTTATGATGCAAAAATGAATTCTTAATTGATCAATGCAAAAAAATGCAATACTAACCCTAGATCTATGATGATTAATTTTAGATTTCAGAAGGTCTACAATGTTAATGCATCGAAATCACAAAAATGATAATGTGGAAAAGTGAAACCCTAGGACTCCATATAGTGTTTTCACAAGGGCTTACTTTTCCACAATGGTATGTTTGGATAGCTCTTCTCATTAAATTCAAGATTGAGTAAAATAGGATCTACTGACTTACAACCTAAGAGGTGAGCCAACTAATCCTAGGATCTGAATTTAAGGACTTGGAAATGAATTTTGTATGAAATGTAATGATAAGACTAAAAAATGATGTAAATAACCTATTCTGATGCAAAAATAGTAGATTTGGAAAGTCATAGAAAAATTTAGAGTTTAGGAACAGACTAAGCAGAGTACTGTGCATGTGGCATATAAATCTGGAGCTGATTTATGGGGACCAAGTCACCTAGGGAAACTATTTCCTAGCTGATCGATCTAGAATCTAATTTCACAACCTTCTAGAGTCTAGTTTGAGTCTTCTTTCTTTCAATGCTTGTTGTAAGATCTTAGTTAGGTTTCGAGATAATGGAATTTTTGTATGTTGTCAAGTTGTAGGGTTTGAATGCAATAATTAATAAATGAGCTTCAATATTCCTCTAAAATTCTTCAAACTTGTAACCTACACATTCAAAGGTAGAGGAAGGGTTGTGCCATATAGGGGCTTACCTTACACAAATCCTGTGTTGGTGTTTCCACCTCCACAATGGCAATGCCAATGAAAGAGAGCATATCATTTAGAGGATAAAGACTAAATGATAAACAAATGATGAATCAACAATAGATGTAGCTCATCACTTAGATTTGATTCCTTGAAGGATTGAAGTCATACAAATATCCTCAAGGTTTTCTTGCAAATTGGCTTGATATGCTTGGAAGACCTACAAGGGTTAGTCCTCATAAACAAAATGATAACATAAACATGAAAAAGCTCACATAAATCTTGACATGATGCTTCAATGCTTCAATGTTGCAATAAATCTGCTCTTGAATGCTCTTGACTTAATAATAAGTGCTCATGATCATCAATATTTCCAATAATTTCTACTTAATTTTCAAATGGTGAAATGACTAGGTATTTATACACAATAATTCTAATTTCCCGAAAATTGAATCTCGATAGCCAACATTTGACATTTGAAATTCAAATAATATAAAATGCCAACTTTGACATATTAAATTTTGGAGGCAAAATAGGGGGACCAAATCACCTAGTGTGACTATGTCCCAACCCTATTTTGTGGGGTGTAAAGTGTCGGGAGAAAAATATTAAATGTTTGCTTCGGTTTTACAAATGGGTTTTCTTGATAAATGCCCAAATGGGCCATGAAATGCATAATTTAGGAAATTATATGCACAATTAGGTCCATGCACTTAAGAGGGATAAAAACATAGTTTGAAATTGTCAAGGGTGACAATTATGATGATACAAGGTGCAACAACCCATATTTCCATTTTTTATTTTATTTTATACTAAAACTTGACCCAAAATATAAATCATCACCCTGTTATTTATATGCCAAATAAATTTTGGTTAGTTTAATGCCTCCTAATTGCATTGAGTGCAATGGGTAAGGCAATGTACCATCCTGATATTAATAAATATCCACTTTCTTGGATAATTTTCCTCCCTTCCTCATGTGTTTTATGGTTAACATGGAAATTGAATTTTGAGACAACATTTTTTGTCACAATTTCCATTTCTTGATGGGAGACATATCCCCTTTCCTTATTCAAATCTCTAAGAAATTGTTCCATTTTTCTTTTTATTGAAAAATCCTTATTACTCCTTAGATTTTACAAATTGATCATTTGACATATAAATTTTGTGCAAGCCCTAGTTCTAACATCATTTACCACATCCCAACTAGCTTCAAGATCAATTATCATTCTATCCTATGGATAATATTTAGTTTAAATCCATGGAGGATAAGAAAAAAATTGACTTACCTCCTCAATATTTGGTGCATTTTCTCTAGTCTCTTCTATCTTTGTATAATCCATTGAGTAATCAACTAGAGGTACAACACCAATTATTTTCTTTGTAGGTACCATTGGATGAACACTTGATGTTACTCAAAACTTAATTTTATTTATAGGATGTTCAACTCCTATTTCTTCTCCTTGTTCTTTTTCCCTAAGTTTCCTTTGAAATGATGTAGGAGTCCTAGGAACCAAAATAACAACATTATCAAACATAGTTTGTATTCTAACAATATAATCTTTTATTTCTATATATGCACCTTGATAATTTGGATTATCTATTTTCCTTTTCTCCTCTCCTCTAATAATTGTTACCCAATAGTTTTTACTTATTTGAAATTTTGTGTCAAAAATATAATTTCTTATAACATCTACTATATCAAATTGATGATAGAAATTGGATCTTTTTACCCCTAGCTTAACTTGATCAATTAAATGATCCAAGTCACAATTTCTAGGATTATCAACTTGAATTCTATATTTTTACATGTGATACAATAATTTCAATTCCTCTTTGGTTGTGGTCATAAAATCAACAAATAGAATGTTGATGCTAAAAAAGACTCTTATGGTTTCTCAAATAGAATTTTGTAGCATCATTTAGTTACCAAAGGATTTAAAAAAATGCAACCCTATTAGGTACACTCCTTGGAAATATATGGGGTTGAAATTGAGCACCATAAATTTTGATGACAATAATTTTAGAATGAAGAAACTAATCTCCTCAATTGTGTTCAATTTCTTTCTTAGGTGTCATGTCCTTTGGCCTTAGGAAATCCATTACCTTCGTAGGAAGTATTCTTGATGGAAACTCTCTATTTCCCAAAATTGATTGTACAAACAATTCCTCAAATACCACATAACTACAAGTTTTATAATACACATCCCTTGAAATATGAGTCCATCCTTGAACTGGAAATGGAATCATTTAAGCATTCATGTAATTTTAATTGTATTGAAGCACCTCATATTTGATTTCTACTATATAAGAGGAGATGAAATGTTAATTGGTAGAAGTACATGATTTGGCCATCACTCTTTATGGCTATTAATTCCTTGTGAATTCCATCTGCAATTATTGTAGTACAATCAAAAGTTTTATTTAAATCTTTGTGTTGCACATCTATTGCTAACATCATCATATAGATTTGAATTTGTGCTTTGCAATACATATCCAAGAATTTACACAAAGCATAATAAGTCTTGATAAAATAATCTTAAAAAATATCCACATAAAATGGTGCCACCTCATCTGTGGTAAAATTTACCAATATTTTTTCATGACCTCTTTTCATGTTAGTCTCCCCTAGATGACCTATGTTACCCTTGTAGGTACATGGATATACGGGGTTGAACTTATTGTCATATTATTCTTATTTTTATATATTGATTTTATACTTTTGTGGATGATTCAAAATATTGAGGCATTTAGGCCTCTTCCATGTTGAGCCAAAAAAATGTATTTATTTTATTTCTCCTTTTTACTCGTAGTTCCACATGGCTTGGGGAATGATGAAATTTCAATTCATTTTCTCCCTATACAATGTGCATGATTATGATGATTCTTATATATTTATACTAACCCAACTTGCCACCGGATCCCTTAGTGTGTGTGTTTTCAAGTGATGTTATTTTTTCCATGTGACATCCCTACATTGTGTGATGTCATACCATGAGCACAACATCATGTGTTTAATGGTTACAACATCCTTGTGAGTGTCTTATCTATCTAGACATATTTCCTTCCCCTCTTCTACCTTAAAATAATTTATATTCTTTGCATTATGCAAGTATTTTAAGTGTGGGATCTCATTACACACACTACACTTTTATGCTCTTTGAAGCATCTACCTCTATGGTGTTTGTTATTTTGACACTCTCCATAGTGTTGCTAGCATATGAACCACCTAGCATAATACATATTGCTAGCTTTAGTATCCCCATATTTCCTACCTCCTTTTAGCACTTTTTATGGTCATTATACAATGCATTTTGTAGTTTCCATAATTTATGAAAGTATTGTATTGATGTAGGAGCATCCAACGGTGCAAGGAAATCTTGCATCACCCAAAAAAACTATTTTCTTTATTTTCTTTAGTTGTTTTTGTTGGTGTAATTAATTAATTATTACACTACAATAAGTTAACTTAGGTCATATATCATTTAGTCCTAGGTTAGATTTCAATAAATCATTTAATAAATGGGATAATATTTTCTTCCTTGTTTGGTGGGATAAGATTCCTTCTAGAAGATGAGTTGTCTTTCTAGAACTTATCTCAATATTTAATAATCATCTAGATAGGGTTTACATGTTGTCACATGTTGTTAGATCAAGACACATGCCAACATCTCATGCATATTAGGTTTTTCTTCATGCCTATTTATTCAGGCATTTTGTACATTTGTAATCATATCATGTCATAATCAATTTGGCATCCTTGCATCTTAATCAAAACATGATTTTTCTGCCATTTCTCTCTTGTAGAAGCTTTTGTCTTGCAGGTGATTTTGGGGGGTTTGAGGAGTTCACCTAAACTCCTACATGGTATCAGAGCTCCAGTGCTGCAGACTTCTTCCCATATATCAGAGATCAATCTTGGCATGAAAATTTTGTTAGATGCAAGCAACTTTTTTAAAGCCATTTTTTATTTTTGCTTCAGAAATCTAACTTCCACTCAGTTCCAGGAAAAACGATTTATGGGTTTTGTAGCTAGGGTCAAAATCTGAACTGGGTATCTTTTAGATTTTTGATATCTTGTATGGATCTAGAGAGAACCACTAAACAAAAATTGGCACGTGTCATTTTTCTTCGGCTGAAGGTTTTAAAAAAAATATTTTTTCATTTTCTGCTTGCTGGATCAAAAAAATATTTCTGGGTTTCTGCTTTTGTCTGCATATTGTGAACAGATTTTGCAGAAATCAAATCAAAAGAATTTGTTTTGGCTAGAAAACCCATTTCCTCCAGGGTTAATTCAATTTTTTTGAAAAAATCATAACTTTTGGCCATGGTATTGAAAATTGACAATCAAGATACCGTTGGAAAGATAATTTTGTTTACTTTCCAGTGGTGGCATCTATTCTGTGAAATTTTTCTCACAGAAAATTCTATAATCAGCTGAAGTCAATCCCCCACATTGGACTCAACGGCCAATATCTTCGCATCAGATTGTCGAAATCCAAAAATTCTAGCGGCATTCGAGAGATATTTTAGAGCTTTTTTCATCAGTCTAGATCCCTTGATCAGTTTCAGCTCCAGGTAGCATCACTTCAGTTGCATATCATCTTTGGAGGCCTTTTATTTAATGTTGAAGGTCAGTGTCTCTTTGTTTTTTGGAGAAATTTTTTACGGGGCTTGCATATACTTCTTTGGTTATGTTGCATAAGGGTAACTATCAACAATGGCGAGATGAGATCTGCCACCATTTATTGCCTCATCTGTTTGGTATAGTTCCTCATCCGAGTGAAGGTATTCATGCTTCAGATCAAGTTTCCTATGATGATATTATTGTGTAGGAGGTTGATTGTCTTGATCTTTCTGAAGAGGTTGAAAAGGTTCCCTCAGGTGCTTCTTCTCCATCAGAGACAGTTGGTATCCCTTCACCTTCAATGATTCCTTGTCTAGATTCATTGATTGAGGCTTCCATCATCATCATCATTCATCCAGACACATTCAGTTTTCCAGACTTGCAATCATAGGATGGCTTTTTTTCAGGTATCACTGACATGGCTACTTCTACAGGTTTGGAGGACATTCTTGAGGGGATATCACTCCTCTATTCAAATTTCTTATCCGAGACTTCTTCCCTGTCATTTCATTCAGGACTTGAGGTTTCTTCACATCTACCATTGGATTTGCTTCATATTTCTTTCAGTGGTTTTGAGGACACTTCATTTAGGGGGGGCTATCAAGTCTCCATCATACCTATCATATCAATATTATATCAATAGAATCTTTAATCAACATTCCATTGTTGCAACACTTTTCTTTGTGGTTGATCATCTTTCCTGGCTCAAAGGTCCTCCATTGAAGACTGCAACTTCAAGGACTATGCATCCATAATCAGAGCTTATCCAGTGAAACATCAACCCTCGATCAAGAAAGTTGGTGTGCGTGATTCTCCCCGCAGCTTGGAGGTTTTCATTGAAGGCTACTTGTTTCCACCGGGGACCAAGCTGATTTCTGAAGCAGATAGAGTCAAATCTGCTCGCCATTGTCTTCAGAAGGCCTCGAAACCCTAGGATCACCTGCCCATTCATCAAAATTGGATACATCAACCTAGGAGCTTCTGAGGTATTTTTAGGGTTTGCAAAATCAATCGTACTATCCGTACAATTTGCAACAAAAAATCATCCCAGTCAGTTGTCCTCTGAGGCAAATTTTTTTTATAAGCATGCCATTTTTTGTTTCAGAAAAATTGGGCATTTATATCTTTGTCTTTGGATATTGTTCAACATCAATTTCTACATCGTCCTAGTTTGTCACCATTGATTGTGGCATCCTCATCTTCAGGCAAGGAGACATTTGAGTAGAGTTGAAAGACATCATCATCAACATACATCCTTCCTTCAATTCCTATCCAGAATGGGAAGCATCTCTATCTCCTCCCTATGGGGGCAAATATATTGTATCCATGTGACAGATGGTGTACTTGGGGGGTATTTGGGAGTCCTCCATCCTTCCCATCCTATCTCACATTTTTTCTTTTTCATCTCCTTTTTGGAGAGGGGTTTTGTTCCTACTGGGTTTTCCCCTTTTCTCCGGTTGTGGGATATTTTTTGCATCTTCATGTACATGGGTACCTAACATGGCCTCATAGCCGGGACCCATCATCATCATCTTGCATAATCATTGCATTTTCCTCCCTAAGTTGCACTTATGGGGGGGTGTTGGTGTAATTAATTAATTATTACACTAACATAAGTTATCTTAGGTCATATATCATTTAGTCCTAGGTTAGATTTCAATAAATCATTTAATAAATAGGATAATATTTCCTTCCTTGTTTGGTGGGATAAGATTCCTTCTAGAAGATGAGTTGTCCTTCTAGAACTTATCTCAATATTTAATAATCATCTAGATAGGGTTCACATGTTGTCACATGTTGTTAGATCAAGACACATGGCAACATCTCATGCATATTAGGTTTTTCTTCATGCCTATTTATTCATACATTTTGTACATTTGTAATCATGTCATGTCATAATCAATTTGGCATTTTTGCATCTTAATCAAAGCATGATTTTTCTGCCATTTCTCTCTTGTAGAAGTTTTTGTCTTGCAGGTGATTTTGGGGGGTTTGAGGAGTTCACCTAAACTCCTACAGTTTTGAGTTCCATGATGGCACTTAAGGGGTATAAGACTTCCAGGCATCAGAAATAGCAAAAACTGGGAACTTACTATTTTTAGTAAGTTGGCCAAAACAGGCTTGTATAGACGTGAAAATTTACCCCAAGGAGCAGAGCTAAAAAAAATTTTTGGTCGTGAAAGAATCACCTCAATACCCTGCACGGTTTGGGAGAAATTAAAGTTTCTGTCTCGGAAAATTTCTCTAATGCAGCTTCAAATTCAGATATAAAACTTTGGAGGCCCCAAAACAGCTCAAAAAGTGGTCGAACCGACCTACGGTCAATTCATGTGTTGTAGAACTCGTCGAGAGCTTACCATTGATATGCAATAATAGTGAATTAGACACCCGGATCAAAAGTTATGGCCCCACAAAGTTTGTCCTCTAAAAAGTGAATTTCTTAAAAATTTCTTCTTAGGCTAGAAATCAAACGGCGGGACTTTTGGCGCCAAAACAAAAGGGGAAATTTGTACTTTGTAGAACATTCTAGGGCAGTTATTGGGGAAAATAAAAAGGGTTAAGTGGGGGTTGTAGAAGGTGTCCCTGATAGTGTAGATTGTGGCTTCAAATAGTAGATTTTATTTTTTAAGTTGATTTTGTTGTAATGAATCAAGCCCATGAGGTTGTAGCATGTAAGCTTTGAATCTGTAATTCCATTATCTGAAAATAATTGCAAGTGGGTTGTTTTCTATCTCGCATTTTCCATGTTGGTATCTGTTGTGATTTCTGTGGGTTTTGGGCAGTGTGGCCCTCATCGTGTATGGACTCTAGCATTACAAATTTCTAGCCATAGTTGGTATTCCTTCTAACAAAACATCACTAGAAAATGCCTCTATTACATGTCTTTTATTCCTCTTTCTTCTTTTTCTCTTGAGTGTTTTTGTATGTTTATTTTGCATTAATGTTCATATTGTGTTCCTTTTTTTATGTGATATGTTTGCTAACTAGCCTAGGAATGGGCTACCATGTTTATTTTACAAAAAAATATTTAATTTTTGTTCCTTGTACATGATATTCATAGATTGGTTTTTAAGGTCTTCTCTTAGGGAGAATATAAACCTCATTTGAAGGCTATACATTCTTGATAGTATTCTTTGGTATAATTTATGATTTTTTGCATTTACTTTAGCATACATATTTAATTTAGATTATTATCCCACTAAAGTGGAGGAAAAAATTAATGTCAAAAATTGTATACCCTTTCAATTTCACATTATATCTTGTGTTCACTTTAGTATCTAGATATGAATTATCCTAAATTCAAGATGTTAGAACTTGGGTATCATATATCTCATAATCCTATAATGATCTTAACTCTCACACTCTTTTTTAATCTAATTTTCTTTGATGAGAGGCACTACGTTGAAAATCTAAATGACACACCAATATCCCATAGATATTTGTGATTCTAGTGGCTATTTGAGCATTAATTCTCCTTTCCATCACCCAAAGTTGGCAAGGTAACAAATCTACAATTTTTTCAAGAAATTATGTAACCATTTTTTTCTAATTTGAAAAATAAAATTTATTCTCAACTTGAAGATTAATTTTGGAAGAAATCTCTCTCTCTCTCTCTTAAGAAAGAAGCAACAACCCCCCATGATTAGTTTGTGAATCTTATACTAGTCTATTGTGTATGTAAATAATATTCATTGTGAACTTTAATATTCATGGAGTTGTAGAAATATTCTATAGTGTTTGATAGTGTCCTTGATAAATTCAAGCTCTTGAGGTGACATTATTCTTATTTTATTTTTCCTCTCCTCTTTCATCTGTACTTTTTATTTTTAAGAAGTTACAATGCTTACATTTAGGATTCTATTTCGTTATATTCTACTATTGTTACTTAGTATTTTATTTTACATTTCATTTCATCATTTTTATTTTAAAAATATATTAAAAACAAGATTATTTGTAGAGGTCAAAAGACCAATATAGAGTTTGAATGAGACAAGCCCCTAAAATAACCACCATTTAAAAAAAAAATGGGTTGTTGCAGGTTATAAAGGAAGAAGAAGGCCATCTCATTATCATATAAATTTGGTGATAACTTTATAAAACCCTCTATCAAATTTTATTTTTATTTCACATTTATTCTTTGAGTGCAAAAATGAATTTTATAGAGGTCATTATGTTGTTTTGTCTATTCTATTATTTTCATAATCTTCCTTGATTTATGTGCATGTATAGAATTTTTCCATGTCAAATTTTACTTTTAATTTCATGTTTGTATAGGATGATGACACATTGCACATTCATCCCCATGTAGTACTAATGTCCTGGTTCCTTATTTTCTATGTTTTCCATTTCTATAAACAAAAAGTTTTGTTATTTATCTATTTCCAATTATTTTCACTAGTCCACTTCATTTAAAAATTTTAGTATAATCAATTTAATTTTTATTAAGATTATATTTTTAAAAGGATTACTAGAATAAGTAAATAATATATTTAGTTTACACAAGCATTGGTGGTTTATCCTAATGTAATGTGTGGAATTACTCTCAAAGGAACTTGATCCTACCTTTTAAAGAGTTGAATTTCATATGCTATAGTATCCTCACATGAAAATAATACTATCGCACCAAATACAATGGATAGATCTCCAACCCCAAAAATTCACATTTTCCAATATAATTCTAGTGCATGTTAAAATAGAATTAGTAGAACATGGTATGGAGATTAGTTAAAGCATAAATAATATACCAATGCCCAAAAATATTGTAGTTAGTTTGGAAGCTAATGGTAGTATGATAATACCATTTGAATTATGGTGCTTACCATTCTAGTTTCATGTTACCATCATGGAAATCCAAAAATTTTAGTATATCAAATGTCAAAAATAAACAAAATAGCATATATGATCGCATTCAAATGTTTGGATTGGTATCTATGTTTCTAAGTGACATATCAAAAAGAGCATAACTCAACATGATTCAGGTTTAGTTAACAATAAACTCATATGATGCAACCCTTTATGAAGGTGGCATTAGCTTTATATGGGTGTTGATCATTATAGTAAAAACTATATATTTTAATACTATTATTTTTTGAGAATTTTAATAGCTTTAATATGATCTATCCTCCATTTTTATTAAAAAAAATTGATTTGTGGTTCTTAAGGAATATATATATATATATATATATATATATATATATATAACACAAAGAAATAGGGTTACACCTTTTTGGAGATGGAACTAAGGGACCTATTTCACTCTTAGTTAATTAGGAAACCCTAGAGATCCCTCAACCAAGTGACTCAATTGAGGGAAGGACTACTAGGAGGTTTCCTTAGGTGTGATTAAAAGAGGGGTTCACCACTAAGCAAATGCTTAGAAAGAAAGAAATGGAAGCAATATGCAAATCTATCTATGTGACCTAGAAAATGGAATTTTAAATTAGAATAATAAACTGAGAGAAATAGAAAGGTACGTGGAAGATAATAGATGATTAAACAAGGCCCGAAAACCCTGAAAATTGCTACTTTTGAGGTGCACTAGGACTCATACGCCAAGATGGGTGATATAGTCCCAATATAGAGTTCTGGGCAAGATCTGCAATCTCCAAGTGAATGGTCATAATCTTATGAAAAATGGTTATACTGGGACTCATACGCCCAGACTATTGCAAAGTGTCTTGTTTCTTTACAAAGTGTCCCAGGAGTGGAATTTTGAATTGAAACTTTGTGAGCCTTTGAAGATGGATTAAATAAGAACTTTCCCACTAGTTTCATGTAAATAGGTTGGATATATTTCTCTAGGTCTGATTTTTTGTGAGCCTTGACAACTTTTTATGACAATTTTTGCAACTTTGCAATTTTGGTACTTTTGAAGGCTTCAAATCCACTTTTTCTTTTACCTATAAACCTGCAACATACAAAGAGAGGGAAAAAAATGTTTTTTTGTTAGGGAATGGGGATTTTCCTTGGTCAAACCCCATTTTGGTAATTAAACCTTAATGAGAAATGAAGCATGAATGAAATGAAACATGAAACATAAGATGAAACAAATTAGAACCTTGTTTGAAACCTTGTAGATCTACAAACACGCATGAAGTGGCCTCAATGGATGTAGATCTTCATCATGATTCTTAATGAAATATAATTCCTTTCAATACTTGAATTGATCTTGAACAAATAGATCACAACATTAGCTCAAAACCACATGCATGATGCATCAAGCATTTGACATGATAATGGATCTTGTTTGCTGCAACAATCTGCTAAAAATATGCCCTTGAATGCTCTTGGATACTCTATAATGCTCTTGTGAAATCTTAGGATGCTTGAATCCTGATTACTAGGAGAAATAATGACTTAAAACCTTAATTATATAGGCACTCCATCTAATTTACTGTTTATTAGATCCCAAATGTTGACATTCATAAAATTTGAATTGAAAACTTTGATTTCTCGCTCAAAACCCTAAAAAGGGGCCACATAGGACTCATATACCCAAGGTGGCATATAGGTCCCACATAGGGGGACTCATATGCCCAAGGTAGCATATGAGTCCCACCCTAGCTTTTCAGGTTGATGAAATGTCAGGGGGGTTAGTATATTAAGTGTATTTATTAAATATGTCAAGATTTCAATTGAATTAAACCTTGGGATGCATAATAAAGGGTTTTAGGGGCCTATTAATGATGATTTAAAGGTCATAAATGCAAGAGGGCCCAAAACTAGTGTGAAGATGTAAATAAATGCACTTTACAACACTAAAATAAGGAAAAATGAGGTCTATTTAGTTTAAAAGAGCCCTAAACTTAATGTGAATGTGTAAAACACATTACAACACTAAATCAAGGAAACATTAGGCTCATTTTTATATTACTTATTCGCAAATCAAGTGTGAAAAGGGATAATTTTTTCTACACTACATATATATAAGATTCAATGCATTATTTGGCCTCATAATTTCAAGAATCAATTGTTTAGATATACCAAATTTTTAGTGGCACTCCTAAGTCTATACTCCCTTATAGCCAATTATTAGTACCAAATATAAAATTATATCTTACTTTCATTCTTGAATTTTTTCTCCTATTTCATTTAGGTTTTTAAATATTAAGGGTTGTAATATTTATTACATATGATTCATCTACTAAATAAATTTCCATGTATCACTCAACATGTGTTTTCTTTGAATGCATTACAAAAAAGTCACAAAAAATTATTTGTAAACTCCTTATAATGAGACTTTTGAACCTTAGTCATTATTAGCATTAATTTTCTACATTTAAATTAGAGGATGTAATTTGGAATATTTTCTTTCTATAGTTGTTAGGTTATAACCTAATTGATAAATCAATGAAGATAAATTCAAAAGTACAATAGCATTATTGAAATTTTATCTAGATTATACTTTAATATTATTCATCTAGGTCATATAAAAGGAAGTAGAGGTTTAAATGATTCAATTTTTTTATTCCTTGACAATCTATATTTCATAGATGGGTGCACCAAAATTAAGCTCCATGAAATCTAACTCACTCATGACGTATAGATACACTTTGGATTTTAGTTTTCTAAGTCCATATTTTTTTTACTATAAAGAAATGAGATTTATAATTCCTCTTAGAAAGATTACTTCTTATTCTCATTCTATTAAATTAGATTAAAAACGATTTCATGCCCCTCTATAAATGCTTGATGTATGAGGATATCAAGGTGAATAAAAAACTCAATATTAAAGGACTCAAGCCATCATAATAGTAAGTATAAGTTTAAGGGAAAGAAGTATCATGATAATGTTGGCATATGGCTTCTAGTGTTGTCATTGATGGCAACTGAAGTCATTTCCATGGTCCGCAAATCAATATCTAGTCATACCAACAGATAAAGTGAAATACCATGTGTTACCCGCATAATACTTGAAGAATAGGGTACATCCGGTCAGTTAGATAATCTATCTACTTCACCGGATCATTTTTTTGAGTTGTGGATCCCTAGTATTGCTTGTTGAGCATGTATGTTATCTTATTACTGAATTTTGTGGTGTTGCATTAGTTGTTGTATGAGCTTGGAGGTCTGGTAGGATGTTTTCTAATTATTTTCTCATTGTGGCTGACTCAGTGAATGTGGCATGTTGTGGATGTGTAGAGTTCAAACATTTAATTATGGGTCCCAAATATATTCTAGTTGACTTGTATGGGTGCACATCAAAATTGTTCATGATTTGGGCTGATAGTTGATAATATTTCCAAGTTTTATTAAGGTCACCTATAGTGATTTTATTTCTAGATGTAGATATATATAAGAGATTCAATATATCATTTGGAAGGTGAAAAAAAAGTGTGGTGGTGAGTTGCGATCATTAGGAAGAGCGATTAGGCGATTATGCACAGTTTCACTTGTACATTAAGATTTTTGCAGTGTGAGTTGTGTAGAGTAGAGAAAAATCGTGAATCAGTCAGAAGGATAGAAGATTATCTACAGAGCTTAACAAGAACTGTAATCAGGCATAGTAGATGCTATTTCATCAGTTCACTCTTTTGGATCTATTCCAAATCATTGTAGGGCAGTGAGCCCATCCATTTTGAGAGGTGATCTCTAGGCAGCGAGCCTAAATGCAAGTGCATTCCCATTTTGTACTTTTCATTTTGGGTATACTCATATTATATTGTCGATTGGCCATCCACCGTGGTTTTTCCCCTAACACGGTTTCCACATAAAAATTTTGGTGTTATGGGGTTGTGATTATTTTCTGTTGATGCATGTTTCTTTTGTTGAATGGTTAAGTACAAGTTAGAATAATAAAATTGAATTTTTTCACAACACTGATTCACCCCCCCTCTCAGTGTTGCTTATTTCCAACAGATAATTCTCAACAAAAATGGGTTCTTAGCATGCATTTAGCATTTTTTGAGTTTAATGTATTAACATTTTTTAAAAACTTATTGGATATAATGCACCTACTTTAATGGGTGGCTATGATCCTAATAAACTATCTATAGAGAAAGCATACAAATGATAGATCACCCATTGCTTAAGTTTCAATTGATCATTGCTATATGTAACTTATTAGAATGATGTTTTTTTATAATAAACATGCCAAATTATTTGTTACAATTATAAAGACACTAATCAAGATAGAGGATGATAGGAATTACAAAGCTATACCACTTCCAACAACCTAATTTGGATTAAATATACTATCCTTCAACTAAAATTTGATTAAAATAGAATGCAAAGAGATTTTTTTTATTTGAAATCCACCAACAAGGTCATATTGTAACAAACTAAAGAGAAAACTATCTATATTGACAATGTAATGAAACACTAGTGTAAAAATACTTAAAATAATTTTGATTAACTTGAGAAAACCTTCATACATGGGCCTTTCAAGATGAACAAACTATAACACAAGGCATACCCACAATATTGCATGGAGAAGTGATTAATAGGGATAATGAACCCCTTTATATTAAAAGAGAATTCCTCTTTTTGAAGAAGTATAAAATTTAGGATAAGTTACTCCTAAAGCATTTATAGCCATCCTTGCCCAATAGATAAAGATTCTTGAAGTTGGAGTTATTGAGAAATCAGCACAATTCTATTCATCAACAATAGACCAAGGTATCTAAGGTTCCAACCTCATTCAAACCCTTTCACAACTCTAGGAATATGGAATAAAACCAAAGGGGATCTCAATTACCTCCTTATGTACATTTTTTCCTACAACATGTAAGTAATGAGGATTTTGTGGTTCCCTTTCCATCATCATACAATATAGAAATTTTAAAAAAACTAAGGGTGATCCCAGCAATACAAAATCAATCTAAAACAATCCCACTAAATTTTTAAAATATGAAAAATAATTGTGTTTGAATATCACACTCTTTAAAAATACTAACCACTCAATGTACCTTTTTAAATGTAATAAATCTAGCAAGCTTCATTCATAGGGCTAGTGTTGAGATGAACAAATTCCTCCATGAAGAAACCATTTTTTAGGGGAAAATCTTAAATACCTTAAGGAGCCTTTGAAACTTAACATTTGTAATGTGATGTTTGCTACATCCTACCCCTAAACTTCCAAAAATCAAAGTGCAATATATAAAAATGTATACCCTTGTAATTTCATGTTATGTTTTGTACTCACTTTGGTCTCTGTTCCCTTAGTGTGTTTTAGGTTCATTTCAAACCTTGTCTTAGCCTTTTCCCCTCCATTGTGCCAAGGGCTTACCTCTTGTGGTTCTTTTTAGTCAAATATTGTTATAGCTATCTTAACCTTGTGTTTTTCTTATGTTTCATCCTTCCTCGAGCTCCAAGTGTTTGGAAAATATGTGGATTTATATGCAATGCACTAATGTACTATGATAGTTTCTTGTTCAACAATTGTTTCTAAGTAATTTTCCACTTGAAACCTAAATCTAGATTGGTGGTAACTACTCAAGATGAATCTAAATGGCTCTCTATTTCCCTTACCTCCCTCCAATTCCTCATTTTGAAGGGGCTCTTTTTATTTTACACACTCATTCTCTCCCTTTCTCTATATCTACAACTCTCTCGTTATCTCCCTACAACTTTCTCTATATAGCTTCCTATAAATTTTCTTAAGCGTTAATTCCTCCTTGTGAGCACATCAACACTAATTCAACAATATTATTGAGGGTCTTCTATATTTTGATAACATATTTATCCCCTTTGGCTTCATCATGATTCAATGTTTGACATTTTTCTTGTTTTATTTCCTCCTACCTTATTTAATTTCTCATTGTTATTGTAATATCATTTTTGTTGTGTCTTTTTTACCTCTGAATATTCACACTCTCGAAAACACTCTCATTCTAGTTTTCATTGTTCATATTATCATGGCTATGTATTCATAAACATAGTTAGGATAGGAGAAGGAAAACTATTTTATCATTTTTTACATATTGGTTATTTGTGAAGGTCAAAAGACCAACATAGGGGCTTGACCATTCTTGCCAATCTCCTAAATAGCACCAATTTTTTTCTCTATTTCTTGTAGCCATAATTTTTTTACTTAGAGAATATATTCAACCACATGGGATTTTGCGAATATCTTCCTTTCCTTTCCATTTCTTTTTTCACTTAATCTTGTTATTTTGAATCTTTTATCAACTAGTAATTTACTTAGTCATTCTAGTTTCATCTTTGTGCAAAATACTCATAGTTATTAATGAAAACACACAAATATAATGTATGGGGCTAATTAAAATAAATTCTACAATGGAGATTAATTTTAAAATCTCACACAATACAGAAAAATAAAACCCCTTCACATAGAAAGAAAATTATTTGCAATAGGAATGAAGCTCTCGTTTGCAACTTGTAACTAGCTATCTCAATTTGATTTAATTTGAAATGAATTACAATCAATCAAAAAAGGATTATGGTTTGCAAAAAACCCTTACAAACTACTGGTAAACACAACAAAACTGATTTTCCATCAGCAAATCAAAACTTGTTACAAAGCTTTTGTCCAACACCTACAACAACAATCACTCTCCACAATCTCAACTCTTCAATATGCAACTACCAATGATGATTATTCCTCCATCAAAAACTTGAAATCTGCAACAACAACATTAGAAATCCCTTCCTAGAGGTATGCTACGCCATGTCTTCTCCTTCTCTATATGATGGAAAAAAATCTTATTCAAAAATGAAATTACTTTTACATAAAACAAGCTAACGTTAAATGAAATGAAATGTGAATGCATTTAGCTTTAATTTTATTGCATTCCAACCCACTCTCAAGAAAATCCACGCCCATCTCCAGGAAATTTAAATTCAACAATAAAAATTAATAAAATAAACCTCCAAATCTCCAAACTTGGCAAATATGAAAGATATGCTTTAAAAGCTTTCTTGTTTTCAAGAATAAAGAAAAAAAACTTCTTTTTCCAAACTTGGGCACCTACCTCTTGACTCCCTATTTTTTAGGAGTTGAGAAATTTCAAATTTGGAGTTACAAATGGGTATGTGCAGGATCATGATGGGCCAAAAAGTGGCAATATTATGGGTATTTGTAGGGTATGTGGCTGACGAATTTTTTTACCCAAAATTGATGAAATGAAAAGGGTTTTAGAGGAGATTCTCAGCTTTCCACCAATATCAATTATGCTTTAATTTGAATTTAATAAATAATTATTATTCATTTTCTATTAGAATCACAACTAAAGTCTGATCAATAGGTTGATTGTAAAACATCTATAACTTTTAAGCGGTATCACATTTTTGAATTTGAGACATGAAACATATTCTATGCTTCACATACTATAGGATTAAAAAAGAAAAATTAAATTTCATGAAGTTTTGACCAAGTTAAGTTGGTCGACATACAAGTTTTTATATTTTTTAAAAGTTGTAATAAAAATTCATAATTAATTATTTACATGGAAAAAAATTACAAAAAATATGCATCAAATCCGGACATGAGTCCTCTACTTATATATAAATATTATAAAAAAATATTATCATTTTATTATGGTTAGGGTGGTCGATAGACACCTACTTTTTTTCCCGAAATTTAAGTACTACTACATTGAAATTTCAAATTTTCACTAAATAAATTTTATTTATTTTTAAATAAAGCTAGTAGTTTAGAAACTACATTTAATTTTCTACAGATTCTATTCTTACATATTTTTGAAATAATATAGATAACTTATTCAAATTTTACGTCAACTTGCCTAACTTTTGATTTTTTTGAATTTTTAACACTTAAGGGCCTATTTTTTCCATGATGATCCTACACATACCCAAATCAAATTATTGGCCTCCAAGAAAGCCACACCTACTTTTTTCTTTCAAGTTAGATTCTCCATTATCTCCACCCAACTTATCTTCTTCAAATTTATCCAAAATTGAAATTTGAATTTACATGTAATAACATCAAAAATTTCATCAAAATATGAACTTAACAAGACAAAAATTATATGAAATTCAACACTCACCAAAAATTGCAATAAGAATCAAACATCTTTTGTTGATACATGATAGCCACTATGCCATGGATGCTCCTACATCAGACACCCACAGTAGAAGAAAAGTGGTCTCATCACTTTCTAAGAGGATATCCAAGACAAGTAATCTCAGATAACCATTAAGAATCCTCCATAGGTCTCCCAAACCATTTCACCAAATACTCCATGTATTGCCTTCTTCTTGTGCTTCTTTTCACCCTACTGTCAAGAATTGATTCAATCTTTTCATTTTCTGAAGTAGGTATGAGTACTTGTGGCTGCTTAATTGCTGCAACATCATCATTTTCACCTTCAAAAAACATGGTCAGATCTGAAATATTATAAATTGGAGTAATATTAAGCTCATTGGGTAATTCTACCTCATATGCATTACCAGAACCATGCTTTTTCACAATCTTGCATTGTCCAAACCTCTTCATCTTGAGCTTATTGTATGTACCCACTAGAAATATCTCCTTTCTTAGATGCACCTAAAATTCTTTATGTCTTCTCTTCAATTCAACATTAGTTTTGTAAGAAAAAAATATTTTGTTTATATGTTTTCTTACCTCATCATGTAGGCCTTTCATATGCTCTGCAAAATCCTCTACATCTGCACTCTTTTTCACATATTTATCAATCTTATTTAGGTCTGAAACAAATCTTAGATTGCTTGTAGTACCCCTCCATTTTGCTTATGTTTTCTGTTAGCATACTTTCACTTTGATACACTTTGGTACTTTGTTTTAGATATTTTGATCGCTGACTTTAGAGCGATAGTGGAATTATTTTGTGATATGATGATACATTGTATGGTGATAATTATTTCTGTCATGCTTTATGTTACCATAGATGTTTCCTTCAAATGTTATTGCTATATATATGTTTATGGTAGATTAACTGTTATTTAATTTGTCAGTTTGTTGTGATGTGTATTGGTGTGGAGAACAGAGTTGCATCACTCGCTTGCGATTGCCCTGTGATTTCCGTGATTTTCTCCACATGGTGTGCTTGTATAATGGATTATATATATATGCATGTTATTTGTCTGATTGCAGGATGACAGGTACATGACACCGACTCCACCTGGTTACTCAGGTATGAGTGTGTTAAGACTCAACGAAAATGTTGATTGGGAGGTAGTAACAAGGTTCTTCCTAGTCTAGTCTTAAACCTAGTCACAAGTATGTCGTTAGTTTAAGTCTGGTGTCTTTGGTGGTCTCGTTTGTGTTTGATTGGTTTATTTATTATGAAAGGAAAATTTCGTTATTTAATGAAAGATTAATGTTCTTTTAATTTAATGTTTATTTTAAATTAATTTTAAATGTTAAAAAATAAAGCTTTATATGTATTACTTAATTAATTAAATTAGTTTATTTGGTTAAGTAATTTAACCATTGAGATTAAATTTAATTTAATTAAATTTAAATTAAATTAATTTATGAGAATAGAATAAATTTAAATTAAATTGCTTTGTTGGAAATGAAATTTTAATTGTTAAATAAATAAATTAAATAAAGGAAAAGGGAAATTGTATTTTGAAATTTGAATTCTTAATTCTTTAAATGCATGAATTCTTGATAAGGAAGAATAGAAAGAATCATCTGAGAGGTGGTTAGAAGATATTTTTTTCTTCACATGTGTGGTAGTTAAAATTAATTGCTTCTTGTTGAAGATTCTCTCGGAAGATATCATGTGTTTTGGGGAAATAGGAAATGACTTCACTAGAAATGAAAAGAATAGGGTTCTGCTAAAAAATATATTGATTTGTGTAATTTTGTGACTTCCTCTCTGATATGCAAAATATTTTTGGAAGTAGTCTTGGAATTGTCTCTGTTTAGTATTTGTTTTCTTCTGGATATTGGTTTTCTGGAGAAGCTTTGGAGGATTGCACGCAGCAGACAAACAAAGTTTCTCTTCTGCAGCCAAGTATTATTTTCAAAGCTTCAGGAGTACAGGTATTTTCCTGTGTATTTATATTTGTCTGCTTTGGAAAAGATTGTCTGTGTAAATAAGTTTTAAACTACCTGTAGAAGAAATTTTATTTTGGTTAAAACCCTTGTACTTCTCGGTAAATTGTTTACTGGTAATTTTTCTGTAAAGACTTGTTGATTTCTATGTAAATTGCAAGAAAACAAGGATATATAGGGAAAATCAGGGAAAACAACAGAAGAGATTCAAACTAAAATAGAAGTATGCTTTGTAGATTTGTTATTTCTTTGTAGATAAGATTGAGGAAAAATATACCTCTATTATTGTCTCTGTAGAAAATAATTTGTGTAAATAATTGTGAGGGAAATCATTTATTTGGAAAATGAAATTGAAACCTCTGGGAATAAATTAGAACTTGTTGGGGAAAATTTTTGTGCGTACTGTTAAAATTCCTCAATTTTCCATTGAAGAACCCTATTGAAAATCTATTCCTGATTTAAATATTTGTGATTTATTTAGTTGTGAATATATATAAAATATATATATAAATTTATATATACATATATTGATGAATTCATATATATATTGGATTGTGAAAGTTATATGTTTTTATTATATGAATATTTTTGAAATTGCCGTACAGGCGAGTTAAGGGTTTCATTTTTTTTTTAAAGAAAAACGTTTTGAAATTCTTTGTTTCCGCAGGGTTTGACCCACAGATTTTTAATTTTTGGTAATTTATTTATGCCTGCATATGAGTGGGGATGGGGTTGTGATTGTTCCCACAGCCACCGCCCCTAAGGGAGGCGACAGTGGGAGCAGTCCCAGCTCGCTGCCCACCACACAGGCTGGCCCCATATATGGAGCGACGCCTGGTAACATTATCCTTGCCATTTCTTGACTGCGAGAGTGTGGTCAGCGGCCCTAAAAAGGATTAAAAATAAATGCTTAGTATACTTTGAACTGTGATTTTTTATATATTTGGATTTATTTAAGATTACGAAATTTTGGATTTAAAAACGAATTTCAATATATATATGTATATATAAAATTTGTTATTTGTTTAAAAATAATTTAATATTCAAATAATATTTAATTTAATAGATGCATGTAATGTATGTGATTAAATATCCATTAAAATATGATTTAAAAAGAGAATTTAGTATATATCTTTATTTGAAATTGAGAAAGTTAAAATTAGATTATTTGATAATAAATTTTAACCAGGTTAATTTATTTTCATGCAAATTTTATTTGTCTTGACTGGATTTAGTAGATCCTAATAATAGATGTTTATTATCCTTGATTTGCTTAAAATTGTATTTTCTCTTTTATTGGGCAAATTGGGAATGTATTAGATGCACAAGTCTTCCAGATAAGTTGTATAATGTGGGAGTTGTAATTGTTTAAATACAATCCTTAAGTTGACTAGGGTAGTGCACATGGTTATGCATGGTGTTTAGACACCTAGTTTAATGAACAAAGATTTGATGTCCGTTATGATATGTTTGGTCTTATATGTTGATTCTTGTGCACCTTGTTTACCTTGGTTAGGGAATTTAGATTCCTTGTGTTATTCTTAGGGGATTGGCTCTGTGTGAGGGATGGGACACAAAGTGGTGTCAGGGTGACTTACGTAGAGTTAGTAATTCAGTGAAAACTAAACAACACATTAGTTAGTTTAAAATCTTTAATTAGATTAATATGCCTCGCTTATAGACTCAAGAGCTAGTTCAGTCTTGAGATTAAGTTGAGAAGGCCTAGAATGGAAAATTGATATCTTGTTACTTTAAAATATATTTGATTCCGTAACAGTTTGCTTATGGGGCCGGGTTTCGTAAGAGGTTGCCAGGGTAACCCACGTTGGGGGTTGGAACCTAGGAAGAAACACCAGGGTAACCTTTGCAACATTGTGATGACACTCCACCTAAAATAACAGTTTACCTTGTGAACTTAGCATATTTGATTATCTTAATTCTGGAAGCATTGTAACCAATGAGTTAAGTATGTACTTGTGTCTAGGGTTTGTAGGTTATGTCTAGGGAACCTTATTACTGTCTCCTAGCATGGGGGGTGGACCTACGGGTACCACATGGTTGGGTGGAACGTGTACCTTACTCCGTTGGGTCCCGAGTTCCTGATTGTGGCAACGAGTGCTTCATGGATGGAGAGCTCATATTTGGATATATGTGTACTTCCTTATTTGTACCATTGGAAATCTTGTATTTGTAACATTCCTCAATTGTTTATGAGGTGAAATTTTTTAATATGTAATTGTAAACTATTATTTGATCTACCTCATTCAGAGAATGAGTATTGTAATGTCATTTCAAATGCAATGTAAGACTCTTATTTGAAACTTTATACTTTCATGGATGGAATTCAAATGTTATGCAATGTTTACTTTTAAGTTTATGTTAACTAAATACATGCAATGCTAAATACGAAAGTCATCTATGGGATTCTCAAGTAGTGTGTCTTCGTGTGACTTAGAGAATGTATGCAACTAATAAAGTTAATATTAATACTTTTAAAAAAAAAATTATTACACTTTCGCATCCAATGCATCATTCCTTAGGTTACAAGACGGGGCATTACATTGCTGCCATAAACAATTTGAAATGGTGACTTACTTGTGATTCTTTTAACTGGGTTGTTGTAGGAAAACTCAGCTTGTGGTAAGACTAAATCCCACTCTTTTGGTTTGTCTCCAACCAAGCATCTCAACAAATTTCCCAAAATCCTATTCACCACCTCTATTTGACCATCTATCTGAGGGTGGTATGATGATAAAAACTTTAATTCAGTGTTGAGATTCTTCCACTAAGTCCTCCAAAAGTAGCCAACAATATTGGTATCCCAATATGAAACTATGCTCTTTGGAATCCCATGTGTTGAATAGGACAATTGAGAGGGGGGCTGAATCAGTTATCACAAAATTATACCTTTAATTCAATCACAGAACTAATACTTAATACTGCTTAAATGATTAATCATCAAATTCCAATGCATAAACACAAATCCAACACATACACACAATAACACCATATTTACATGGAAAACCCAATGAGGGAAAAACCATGGTGAGGATTAACTCACACTATAGAGAATATCAAAACCGATTACAAAAAGGTTCACTTCCTGAAATAAGGACTCACTGTTCAACAGGGCTACAACCTGAAGGGCTCACTACCAAAGAGATACAAAGAAGACAAAGAAGACTTGTTACAAAGAGACTATAATCCCAGTGCGGCTAAGGATTCCACCATAGTCACTCGATCAACTTGCATGAATGATAGAGTTCGCCTTCTACTCACTGCATCTAGAAACTCAACATTAAGCTTCACACTAATCTCCCACACTCTCAACACACACTCTTACCAAATAGAATCAATGTCGCACAAAACTACACTTTCTCTTTTCTCTTATCGTGCTTCTTCTTCGCTCTTGTATATTTTCCATTACTAACTCATCTTATATTTATACCATCTTCAACTTTGAAACATATCCAAAGTCAGCTATCCAAATCCAAATTCAAATTAGGTCGATGTCAAAACATCCTAGGGTGGAATTAGAATGAGGGTTACCCAAACACATGCTTCATAGGGACACAAATAGATCCAACACACTTCATCATTCTCAAAAGTAGTATTTCACACAAGGTCGGCCACACCAGTGTAAAACACATATCTAACCATTAAGCACAAACTTTCCAAATGTCAAAATTAACTTCAATATAATTAGGGAAACTCATCTTTAGAACCATACATCATAAGAATTCATCAAAGAGAAATATAGACCAACATGTCATTTCTCTCGGACCTCAATCAGAATCAAAGAGAACCACAGTTCACAACTGATGAACACAACTTGCACTGTACCACAAGCCAGCAACCAAGAATCTGAATATATAGCACCTTCTCACAACCATGAACAACATATTTGAACCACACAACCACAAGAGAAAATTGGAACCAAAAAATTGGAGCAACCACAAAACACCTGCAACATATGTTTATTACAATTTTCTCAATATCCTCGACATATACAACTAGTAGATAACCAGTTGACTAGTTGACATCAATGACAACGCCTTCAATCTTTCCATTCTTGCAACATCATGAAGCCTCACAACTTCCTTGAAAAAATAATCTACAACATTTATTGCATCATTAGTCTTATGACAAGGTATAAAATGTGCCATTTTAGAGAACCTATCTACAACAAAAAATATAGAATCATGTCCTCTTTGTGTCCTTGGTAAGCCAAGAACAAAATCCATACTTATGTCCTCCCATGGCTTCTCTGGTACTGGTAGTGGCTTATATAAATCGGTGTTTTGACCCACTCCCTTTGCCTCTTAACACACCCTACAAACTTGCACATACTTCCTTACATCTTGCTGCAATTGAGGCCAATAATACTTCTCTCCAACCAATGCAATAGTCTTATCAAAACCAAAATTCCTTGCAAGTCCACCACTATGTTTCTCCTTAATTAAATTCAATCTCATGGAACTCCTAGGAATAGACAATTGATTACCTTTGAACAACATACCATCTTGGATTAAATAATCCATCCATTTGGTCTTATTTTCTGCAATAGGCTCTTTGTAAGCCTTCCATGCCTCTCGAAAATCTAAATCTCCTTCATACATATTCTTGAGTTCATCAAAACCCACAACTTCAACATGCATTTCAATCAACAAACCTTGCCTTCTACTTAAAGCATCAACAACTCTATTAGACTTCCCACTCTTATGTTTCAAAAAAAATGCGTAAGTTTGTAAAAACTCAACCCATTTCATGTGATTTTGACTCAACTTCCCTTGACTACTCAGGTATTAGAGTGCTTGATGATCAATATATAAACAAAATTCTTTTGGCATAAGATAATGTCTCCATTTCTTAAGTTCTTGAATGATTGCATAAAACTCTTGATCATAAACTGAATACTTTTTCTTAGCATAATTTAGCTTATCAGTAAAATATGCAATAGGCTTACCTTCTTGGCTCAAAAAAAATCCAATAGCATTACCACTTGCATCACAATCCACTTGGAACACCTTGCTAAAATATGAAAGTGATAAAATAGGTTGCATTGTCTATAGGAGTGAATTTGCACCCCTTATGCAAATTCCCCTTTTTCCTTTCTCCACTTTAGAAAACCAAGTTTGGAGGCTTAATTACACATTATAAGCCCACTGCCTTCATTCCACTTGGTGCCTATTTTGAGTGTCAGTGGGGAATTTATGTTGGGGATGCCCGCGTGACACATAGACATCTGTGCGACATGCTTACGTCCCTGGAAAATTCCTATGATTGAACCTGCAGAGGCATTACACTCCTCATTGGTAGTCGACTTGTAACGCCCACTTCAGTTGACTGAATTGAATATGGCTGTTTTCTTCACTCTCTCCTTCAAATTCACTATTCACTCTTTCATTTCATCTTCTAAGCACTCAATTGAACTTCTTCACAACTTATTTTGCATTCTCTAAGCTTTCAATCCATCACTCTCCAAGCATTCCAATATTCTAGCAGCACTTTTGCACTCCATAGTAGAAAGATCTTCACTCCATCACTTCAGTAGAGCAAGTGGGGGACAACACCATTACAGGACAGGCTCGAGTACTCTCATTCTCTCCTCCATTAGCCTTGAGTTCTCTTGGTGGAGGTTGTAAGCTTCCCACTCCTCTCCTCTATTACTTGGTTGAGTAAGCACATTTATTGTTTTGTAGTGTTTTAGTGTTCTTTATTGCATTAATTTCTTTATCATACCCACTTTCTTGGCTGTTTGTGGAGGTGGAAATACTTAAATGGGGGTCTGACTAAGGTAGGCCCCTATATAGCCACCCAACATTTTTCCTCCTCTTTATGTGTAGGTGTACATGCTTCCAAGAGCTAGTTGGCAAACAAATTCTTTTGTGAGATCATTCTTGCCACCCTAACTCTTGTATTTTTACTTTATCATATTAGAGCATATTTTTTTTATGTCATAGCATTGTTTTGGCCCTTTAGTGGTAGTTAGTTGGTCCATTAGCTTGTTTTCCTAAGTTCGACCTTGTCTCTTTAGTTGTCTAGTTGTACGAACGCTAGCGTACTTGAGAGACGCTAGCGCGCTGCATTGTCGTCCCAGGATGACGCTTTCATCCTTAGGTAGAGAGCTTCCTGAGGCATAGTGTTGAACCTAAAAATTAGCTTGCCTAGCCCCATTCTGTATTTTGGGTCTATAGAGTGACTGAAGGACTTTATAGTCCTCATCATTCTCATCCCGCATTTCTTAACACCCTGATAAACTGAGGTAAGTTAGGGCAGCCTTCTACTCTTGGCTCTCCTTGACCTGGGGCCTTGAACATGGTTGGTCCCCCTCTCTTATAAATTGTCACTTTACTCTTCAACAAATCAAATCTTTTCACTGCCCCTGTAGTCCACTTGAATTCCTTCTTATCACCCCTCATAGTTTCAGTTAGTGGTGCACATATGCTACTAAAACATTTGATGAACTTCCTATAAAAAATTGCTAACCCATGAAATGATCTCACCTCCATTACACTCCTTGGTGTTGTCCATTCTAGAATGTTGGCAACATAAGGGCAGACAACTGAGAGGGGGGGGGCTAAATCAATTGTTACAAAAATTATACTTATTAAACTTATTCTCAGATTTGATAAATAAACATGAAAGCATGAACCATCACCACATCAGAAACACACATAACACCAAGATTTTTTTACGTGGAAACCCTGTTAGGGGAAAAACCACGGTGGAGGTTAATCCACAAGATTATACTCTGTCAAAAGTATAAAAGAATTATAAATGGGAATGCACATGCATTCAGGCACATTGCCTAGAGCTCACTGCTCAAATACAAAAGCATTACTACCCAAAGGAAGACTCACTATCTTACAGAAACATTTTGATTACATCGAGAAGATTTTGAACTGAGAAAATTGCATCTTCTAATGCCTGATTATAGTTCCGGTTAAGCATATAAACACTTTCTTCTGCTAACTCTTCTTCACACTTTACTTATGCCTTTGAAAATTAGAACATTATTCACATGCAACACTTGCACACCACTTGCACCACTGCCTTCAAATGGTATAAACAATCGATCATATATATCCACAACTAGAGATTAGAAAAACTACATGTCGGCCCAAAAAAATATAAAATGAGTATAAATTGTCGGCCCAAATCAATAAAAAATTATTAATACACACCAAACAATGTCGGCCAAAAAATATTAAGGACCCAAAACAACATCCTCAAACATGAAACACCTTAAACAATTATGCCTCGAAGATCCACAACACGCTACAATCACCCTGTCGTCCATGATCATGAAAAACATGAACACACAGAAGAAAATCACCAATCGCGAGCACAATGATCAATGTGGATCAACAACACATATAGAGCATGTTCTAGAAACATCCACAAGCATCATGAATAACTACAGAAGCATCCACAACAACTCAAATTACTAGAATCACATTATCTCCTTTTAGGAACACCAACTGAAGCAACCGAACAATTGTCAGAACACAAATACTCATAACTTAATCAAATCTTCATGCGAACCTCTGAAACTTCATGTGGATAAACTAGATGTACTTGAAAAAAAACCCTTTAATCCACAACCTCTTATCATCAATATACTCAGCTAGCTACCATGCTGAACTTCACTACATCACTGACAACCTACAACTTATTTTATTACAATTTTCTCAATATCCTTGACATATACAACCTTAAAGACATTAATGCCAATAGTGTTGACATAAATGACAACCACATATCAGGAATATCCAACAATCTCCCCCTTTGGCATTGATGGCAACACATGATGTTAAAAAAACCATCAATGCAACTTTCTCGTAGCACTTTCTCCCCCTTAGATTTTTACTCTTTTCTCCTTAACTCTTTCACAATTTTTCACATGACTCTTCTCCCCCTTTGACATCAATGAAAAAGATACACATTATCTTTCTCCACACAAGCTCTGAACCACATTTTTGAACATCTAACTACTCCTCCTGAGTAGCATCCACCACAACATCAATCTGGATCACAAGATATGACTATGAAATGCACTGATTGATTCAAGTCAATGCATCTTAATTATGATTAGGAGGGGTAATCACACCTAGCTTCCCTTTGAGATACTCAAAAGTATCCTTAAGCAAGGGCTTGGTAAAGATATCTGCAATCTGTTCCTTAGTGGGCACATACTCCAATTTGACTTCCTTTTCACTCACCTTCTCTCTCAAAAAGTGAAACTTGATAGATATATGCTTGGTTTTTGAATGCAACACCTGATTCTTAGAAATGTTAATTACACTTGAATTATCACAGAATATAGCAATAGGTTCATCATACACAACTCTGATATCTTTCAACATCTGCTTCATCCACAATACTTGAGTATAATTGTTAGCAACAACAATGTATTTTGCCTCTACAGTAGATAAGGAAATGGCATTTTTCTTCTTACTTAACCATGAAATCAACTTCTTTCCCAAGAAAAATGCACCACCACTAGTACTCTTTCTGTCATTCACATCTCCTACCCAATCAACATCAATAAAAGCACTCAAAGTAAGGTCATCTTCATTAGGATACCATAGGCCAAAATCAACTATCCCCTTCAAGTACTTGAAAATCCTCTTCATAATTGTCACATGAGATTCCTTAGGATCAACTTGAAATCTTGCAACAATGCATATGACATTCATGATATCAAGTCTAGTTTGAGTCAAATAGAGAAATCCACCAATCATGGATCTGTATCTAGTTTGATTTGTTTTAGGAGAATCATCATCTTGTGTCAACTTACATCCGGTCACCATAGGTGTACCAACTGGATTTGAATCTTCCATATCAAACTTCTTTAGAAATTCTTTCACATACTTGGAGTGAGATATAAAGATCCTGAGATATCTATTCAAGTAATTTGCAATCCCAAAAAGAATTTCATTTCTCCAATCATAGAAATCTCAAACTCATTTTTCATCTCATCGGCAAACTTCATGTACAAACTATCATCTCCTTCAAAAATGATATCATCAACAAAGACTTCAAGAATCGAATCTTTATCATGATCAATCTTAAAATATAGATTACTATCAACAATACCTTTGTTAAATCCAAGCTTCAACAAATACTTGTCCAATCTGGCATACCATGTGCTTGGGGCTTGCTCGAGTCCATACAAGGCTTTCTTCAACCAGAAAACCATATCTCCCTGATCATTCAATTGAAATCCATCAGGTTGCTCAATATACACTTCTTCTTCCAGTTCGCCATTTATAAATGCTAACTTGACTTCCATATGATAAACCTTGAAGTTTTTTTAAGCAACATAAGCAAGAAATAGTCTCACAGCTTCAATCCTAGCAATAGGAGAAAAAGTTTCTTCAAAGTAAATTCCTTCCATCTAAGAATATCCTTTACACACCAGTCTTGCTTTGTTTCTAACAACTTCACCTTGCTCATTTAGTTTGTTTCGAAAGATCCATTTAGTTCCAATTACATTTTTGTCCTTAGGTCTAGAAGCAAGAATCCATGTATCATTCTTCTCAATTTGCAGTAGTTGGTGAAACCACAATAGTGGTTCAAAATTGAGAAGAGGAAGGAAAATGACCTTTTTTAAAATTTCAATAGGAAGGGGGGTTTGGTCGAACTCACATGTTTGACCGAACCCTTCAAAAGGTTCGATCAAACCATATGGTTCACTCTAACCTATGGTTCGACTGAACCCCAATGAAGTCAACAAGGACATTATTATTTAAAGGGATTCAATCGAACCCCTGTTCGACTAAACCCCTTTGAATTAGGGTATTTTTAAAACAAAAAGCTATCACTGTCATTTGAATAGAAGAAACAACCCAACGAACTATGAGCTCGTGTGTGGCGAATGGTAGTGAACGTGAATGGCAAAAACTTGCAAGGGGCCACCATCTCAACTTCAATATCGACTCAAGGACATCCAAAATAAGGTTGAAATTCTTTCTCTCTTGAATCATAGTGATTTAAAATTGGATTTGATTGCAAATTTGTAAACCCCAATGGATTCCATGAGACCAAATTTTTTTTTGTAAAATGAAAACAAATTGAATAAAACGAAAATTCCAAACAAAATTTATTGAACATTTATAATGAATCTACCCTGTTTCAAGCTCCCATTTTGGCTCACAGCTGTGAATTGCATTTGATTGAAAGTTTCTAAAACCTTTTAAAAACAATACCCATTATTTAAAATTTGGATAAATACAGCTACCAATTGCATTTGCTTGAAAGTTTCTAAAGCCTTTTAAACAAACCCATTTTGTAAAATTGGGCTTTACAACTGCCAATTGCATTTGCTTGAAATTATTTAATATTCATTTGGCTTTAGAGCAAGAAATTGCATTTGCTTGAAATTTTCTAATATTTTTCCCCAATAGCAATGCATATATTCATGATCTTATAAAAAAATTGGGACCACTTCAATGCTTGTTTTTCATAAGAACACATACCCCAATTGGGGCCTCAACCTTTGTAAAACACTACCTTCTATTACTAATTCATTATATCCTTTCTTATATACTAGCATTAACCTAACAATGAGATCTTCTTACTATTTTTTTTGTTCATCTTTAAACCAAGTTTATTCAAACCTCTAATTAGAATTTAAAACTACTCGAATTATGAAGAAAATAGTCAACATCTATAGCCCGAAGATTCCCCCAAAATGTATAATCAAAATTTAATTTTGTTCCATCTTGAGGATATTTCCAACCTACAAGTATATCTATTTTTTAGTTCTCTCTATATCCATTAATAGATTGTGTTGAAGACATTGCTTAAATTATCAACATGGAGATATTATTTGTGAATATTATTATAGACTTATTTTTCTTGTAAACTTGAATTCAAAATTATACTTGAATAGAACCTTAGAAAAATTAATAGGCTAGATTTATTACTTCTATATTATTGGTTGCATAACACTATCTTAATTATTCTTTGGATAAATTTTTATCTAAGTGATTGAAATGTTCAAATTGGTCACTCCATGAGTCTAACTAGAGAATAATTTTAAGAATAAAAATCTATTTTTGTTTAGTGAATCAATAAATTACATCACCTCTTAATTGGATGAATTGTTGTAATAGAGTGCAACAAACCATAGTTTTATATAAATGATATCACATTTTTTGTGGCATTTTTCCAAATAATTTGTGTGGTGTTTATATGCATGCCTATTTTGCATACATTTAAGTAAAACTAGGCATAGTAAAAAATTCTAGTAAATTGAGCAAATATTATTCAATGAGTGAATAATATTTGTAAGAGGAAGAAATGAAAAATAAAATAGGTTTGTATTCTTTTCAAAGAGAAAAGACCAATAAAAGTAACATAACTTACAACATTAAAGAAGAAAACAAATAATATGTAGAAAAACATTGCAAAGTTATATTATGATAAATAATATCATGTAAAGAAATTAGAATGTGCTTGAAGAATGAATATAAGTTAAGAATAAAGTAAATCAGAAGAATTTTTTCAAATAGAAAATTTTATTGTAGTCAATAGAAATATAAATTGTATGAAGAATTGTTGTAGTATATATAATGAAATATTATAGCATAAAGAAATAGAATGTTAGATATAACTAGAGCATATAATGTTGTAGTGGCCAAGAATAATA
>VDFB02120171.1:0-156219 GCA_007258455.2 Sequoia sempervirens | reverse complement strand
TGGGTAATCAAAGACCATATACCATATTTCATAAAATGGTTCTTAATCTCTTGGTGGTGGCACCAATGAATATGAAACCTCTTTGCATTGAGGGTAAGATTTTGATTTGTTTTAGGGTCAGTGAATAGAGAGCACAAATCACCTTTAGTAATTTTTAAATCTTTACTTGTTTATATGATAATTTGTCTGCATAATATGCCCTAGTTGTTTGCCTCCTATCTTGCCATCCAGATACTTGTTGGGTGATTTCATCTACATTTTTTAACATGTCTTTCAATGAATTTGCTAGAAGCACTCTTTCTGTGGTTGAAGCATTTGGGTCACTCAACCTACTGATAAGATCCTCAAGTTGTTTTCTATTGTTCTCAATTTCACTCCTCAAATTTTCTTGAGTGCTAGGAAGGAATTGAGAGAATGGTGGGGGAGGTTGATTTTGTTGTTGAGGTTGATTTTGTTGAAGATTTTGCTGTTGAGGATTTACCTCCTCTTCTTGTTGAGGATTTGCAGGATTTCCTACAGATTTAAAAAAAATAATCAAATCTAACCTAAAACAAACAAAATCAATTTCAAACTAACAAATTCAAAACAAATAGTAAACAATACTTACCTCCTGCATCTCTTCATCGTCGTGGTGCCATATTTGCAAAAAAAATCCAACTGTTCTTGATGAAATTTGCACAAGTCCTTCCTCCTAGAACGAGCCGAAAATGAGGGTTTTTGGCTGCACTAAGAATGAGAAAAGTGAAAAGCAAATGATACACATTTCACTTTTTTTCTTTTTAAAGCACATAACGCTCGCATTATAACGCGTGAACGTTATGTGTTTCCCCATTTTTTTCCCATTTGGCCACAAAGTGTGACCAACTTCATGCACCCACTTCAACTTCAACTAAGTATTTTCGCTAGAATGATGTTTTAAAAAAAAAAAAATTTCCTTTTTGTAGAGCTAAGAATGGTGATCTGAATATGTAATTTTTTAATATTTTGATTAGTTTCAATATATTTTATTTTTAAAATAATGCAAGTAGGTTGTTAAGTTAAAAAAGAGGTTGATTAGAAATTTTTAAAAAATAGTAAAACATATTAAAAAATTCTGAAAAATATATATGGTGCACTAGAGGAGAGAGTCCTCTTCAAAAGGGTATAATTTGTTTTTTGATAATAATTAAAAAATAGATAATAGTTGATGTCAAACGAAAACTATCAAATTATGACAAATTTGACTTTAAAATGTTATTACGAGAAAAATATACATCAATTTTTTTTTAAAAAAAAATTCAGGTACTAGATATTAAAGTTACCTATTTGGAAAAAAAAAATGGGGAAAATGGAGTTTTTTTCTATTTATTTCTTGACGTCAAGTGAACGTCACTTTTTCTTGAAATTTTTAGCATTCCAAAATCTGCTCTTAAATTGATAAAAAGAAAAATCAAAACAATTTTTAAAAAATCTGAAAAATTACAGGATTAAACTTCATCAATATTTCTTTCATTAGTTTACATCATTTTGAAATTCAAAACATAAAGACCACTTTTATGTGGTCGAAGTTCAAAATTTTTTTGTTGTTGGTAGATTCCTTTATAAAGTGTGATACAAGTTTGTGCTTTTACTCTAAGATTGGTTGGGACATGTTATAGAATGAAAAGGATTGGTGTAATATCATGAAAGAAAAATATTTAAACAACATTCAATTTTTCAAAAGCATATCCAATATCGAACACCCCCATGGGTCTTTGATCTAGAACAATGTTCTCAAATCAAAGCAACTATTATAGGGAGGTATAAGATGGAAATTGAGGAATGGATCCAAGATTAAATTTTGGGAAGACTCTTGGATCGTGAATCAACCCCTAAATCAAATTGTGTTCAATGACCTTTAGGGACTAGCACAAAAGGAGGGTTTTAGACTACCTTAGTGGACAACTTGGATAATAGAAATAGAAATATATTGAAAGTTGTTGCTATAATAATTAGGAGCTAAGGAAAAAATATAAAACCCTCCAAAAGGACCTCTCTTTTATTGCAAGTATGTGTAGTTGGCATTGTCGTTGATGTCAACAAGCTTTGGTGTTGTCATTGGTGTCAACTGTATGAGGAGTTTTTTTGCAAGGATGTGCAGTTAGTGTCGAGTTGGTATTGTTCCCGGTGATGCTCTGATTAGTTACATTATGTTGTCATTAGTAAGATATTGGTGTCAACCTCTAGTGTTGCTTTGATAACATTTTTTATGGATGTATGGTTGAGTTTTTATGTTGTGGTTGGCTTGGTGGTGATGAGGAAGTACTAAAGATGTTGATGATATGTTTTTGGTGCTTTGTTTCCAAGTGCTTTTGAGAAAATTGAATAAAAAGAGAAAACAATGTGTTGCAGTGTGTTCTATGTTGCAGAGTAGTTTTTTGGTTTGGCTCCACATTTCTTTTAGGTTGAAGATCTGCTTGTGCGGTTTGGATATGTTGATCAGAGGTGTTCAAAAGCATTTTTTCCAGAGTTTGGTGTGTTGGATCGCTATGTAGAGGAAGTTGTATTCACCAGTGTGTGAACCATATATTGCAGAGGTGTTTGGGAGAAATGTTTTTGCTTCGCATTTCTCCGTAGAGTGGTTTTAGGTCTTGCAGATCTGGAAGAGTGCTAATAGTGTGTGTATCTTTCTTTAGATAAAGTCGTTCGTGGGTTGGTGCTTTGGAAGTCAATTTCTTAAGTTATAGTATATAGTAGAATTTTCTGAGTGTACTAGGTGTGTACATTCTTCAGGTGAAAGTTGTTGCAAAGGAACTTGTTAGATTTTAAGGTATTTGTGGAATATTCTAGATCATGTTCAAGTGTTATGTGGTTTCTGTGAGTCATCTTTGGATTTGAGGAAGCATGTACTTAAGTGTTAATGGTGTTAACATAGGTTCGATCAACCTTGGGTGTTTACACTACTTGCAAAGTTGCTTTGATGTTTGTGGAAGTGTGGCATGGTGTGTATGAGTGGATTTAGGTCATAGCTAAGGTGTGTTGTGGTGCATCTTCATTCCTTTCCACCACGAGAATGTTTTAGTACTGCTTGCCTAATTTGAATTTGCATCGTTGAGGTGCATAACTGACCTTGGAGAATGTTTCCAAGGTTGAAGATGATATAAATAAATGTTGAGTTGTTGAAGTATGATAAGATAGATGAGTATGATGTGAGTAATGCAAATTGCAGATTTGTACCTTGCAAATTTGAGAAGTGTAGTGTGAGCTTTCATGTGTTACATTACTGAATGCAATGAGCAGAAGGTGTCTACAATTCTTCAAAAAGACTGTGAAGGTGTTGGTGATGTTGTGGTGGACTTTTCTATTGCTTTGAAATGAATTTCTCATTGTGACATTCTTCTCTATTGTAAACAATGATTTTGGATTACCCAAAGGTTGCCTCTAACTCTTCTAGGTTTTTCACCTAAAAGGAGAGGAATTGGGGCCAAAATGCAAATGTCTACACTCAAGATTAATGTAAAAAGGATGCAATGTATCTAAATATGATGTACTAATGTAGAAAACTGAAAAAGAAATGATTTAATGATGCTAAACCTAAGAAATACAAAGTGATAGAAAACACACTGTGATATGCAAAATGGTGAAATAGATGCAATAAAGAAAAAAATAAAGATGTTAAACAAAAACTATGCACCTAGAAATTGATGAAGAGATAACTGGAGATTGCAGGGACCTCTAAAATTCTAGAAAATTTGATTTTTGAGCCAACTGGGACACTTACGCCAAGTTGGGCGACTTAGTCCCAGATAGAAAACTGCCCAAAAAGTTGTTTCTACCAAATGGGTGTCTGAAACTATAAAAATTCCTGAAAAAACTAGTGCAGTGGGACTAAGTCACCACTATGGGTGACTTGGTCCACTTTGGATTTTTTGCAAATTTGAAAGTGGAAACAAAAGCCCACAATCTGCACTTTGTTTCTTAACATAAATCTGGATCTGAATCTTCGAAAAACCCTGCAAAATAGAAGATAATTTGATTTCTAATGGGGGGTTTTCCTCAGTCAAACCCCTAGTTGGTATTTAAACTTTGGAAGAGATAAAATCTACATAAAACCCTAGCCCTAAGTGTGTCTAAGACTAGGAAAATCTGAAGTAAAATAAAATTGTATTCTAATGTGCTAGAATAAGATAAGTAAATGACACTTGAATGATGCAAGACTTCAATCCTAGAAACCCTACAACATTTCAAATGAATATAAATGACATGCAAACCTTAAATATGAAGATAGAGAGAAAATGGAAGATGTCCAATCACTTTGAAAATAAGTCTTTAGGTGTGATTTGATGGCTAGTTGCATCTCCTCAACCTAGATTTATCCATGATTCACCATAGGCATCCATGATCAACCCTTTGCAATGTGAGATATTGAACAAAAAGTGAGCTTGAAGACCTACAAAAACCCTAGTTTTCTGCCCTAAAGCTTCAACTTTGTTGTAGAAAGACTAATGAATCTTCATGTGAAAGATATTTTGCTCTCGACTCTTGATTTTGCTTTGTAAAAATGACTAGGAGATGTGAAAAATGACCTAAAAACATGTATTCATAGGAATTAACACTGAAATACTCATTATTTTAACTTCACAGGCCGACATCCCTCAAGAATTTGAATTAGGTCAGTGATTTACTCGCTCAAAAGTGAAAAATACCCTAAAAGGGACTAAGTCGCCACCTTGAGCAACTTAGTCCCACCAAGGATTTTTTAGGCGGGTTTTACAAAATTTGAGTGGTTTGAATGTTGCTTGTCGGGATTTGAGTGATTTGTGAGTGAAATAGGCCTTAAAGTCCAAAATCATGAGCATTAGGGGCCTATAAATGCAGTTTTTGAGGGGTGATTGATGTAAGGGGGTCTAAAATAGGACCTAATTAGGCCGCAAATTGTACTATCTACAAAGGATTACAATTTTCGTGTCCACATCTATCTTCTCTTCTATTTTGGCAGTGAGGGTTTCTTTCTTTTGGGTAGTGAGCCCTATTGTATTCAATGTTGATATTACTTTATATTGTGAGTTAATCCTCACTATGGTTTTTCCCATCTTGGGTTTTCCACATAAATCTAGTGTTACTTTGTGCATGGTGTTGATGTGTTTCAATTTCTATTATTTTCTTTCATGCTAAATAATTCTAATAGATTAAGGTTTAATTGGATTAATGTGGATCTAAATGTTTGTGAGGGTTTTTGAAGTTTTAAGGTACAACTGATTCACCCCCCTCTCAGTTGTCTTGTGTTGCAAGATGGTGTGTCCCTTGGTCTCCCTTGCAGCACAACGCTTGGGTTTGTGACATGGTCTAACTGCCTCCTATGGATCTTAATTGACACTTGTATTAGGCATTGACAGGTTGACCTTTTGGTGCAATGGCAAGGCCAACAATTGGTATCAGAGTTGGTCACAGGTTCAAACCCCTCGCTTGTGTTGGGGGGGGATTGTTGCAAGATAGTGTGTCCCTCAATCTTCCTTGCAACACAACGCTTGGGTTTGTGACATGGTCTAACTGCTTGGACTGTGGATCTTAACTCACACTTGTATTGAGCATTGGCAGGTCGACCTTTTGGGGCAACGACAAGGCCAACATCTTGTACATTCAAGAATTAGTATTGGAGCAAGGTTCCTTGGAAGAAAGCTTAACCGCTTGAGGTAGATCTGGGATGGTGAACAAGAAATAAGTTACTATATTTGATGGATCAGATTATGCATTCTAGAAGACAAGGATGAAGAGTTTTCTAGTTTCTCTTGGATTTGAGATCTGGAGGTCTATTGAGAGAGGATATACTATTCCTGCAAATGGTCCAAGCACCGATGATGAGATCAAGGCCTATGAAAAAAATGATAAAGAAAGGTATGCTCTATTAAGTGGTCTTGCTAATTTTGAAAAGTTATGAATTTGAAAATTGCTAGAGAAATTTGGGTAAAATTAGAAAGCATTTATGAAGGAGATGATAAGATCAAGCAAGCTAAGATGCATAATTTGAAGATCATGTTTGAGACCCAGCAAATGTTTGAAGATGAAAACATCACAAGCTACTTGTAGAAGGTGGATGAAGTTGTCAACGATATCAAAGGTCTTGGTGAAGAAATGAAAGAAGAAGAAGTGGTAAAGAAGTTACTTATAACTCTTCCTAAAGCTTATAGTCATAAAGTTTCTACTATTAAAGAATTACAAAATTTGAATAAATATAGTAGAGATCAGTTGTATGGTTCTTTAACTACATTTGACATGAGAGAATTTGGTACAAGTAGTGCAAAAGTTGAGACTACTTTTAAGGCTAGAAAATCAGATAAGATTGTGGAATCAGATCATGAGGATCTTGATGATGTAGAAGCTAACTTTTTGAGAAGAATGAAAAAAGGTACTGGAAAGTATAGTGGTAAGTTTCCTTTCAAATGTTTTAGTTGTGGAAAGATAGGTCATTATGCTTCTATATGTCGAAACAGAGCTTTGAATAACAAAATTAGGGAGAACAAAGGTAAGATGGTTAATCAAAGTTGTTATATTAGAGAAGATGCAAGTATATCTGATGATGAATTTGGTTATGGAGATGATGATGATGGTGAATGTTTGTTCATGGAATTAAAAGATGAAACTAATTCTGCTAACTCTAAGAGATGTGTGAAGGAAGGGGCTCCAAAAGCAAGTGCTAAAATTGAAGGAACTTTGGTGTTTTCTTTTCATGCTAGATAGGAGAGGAACTGTTGGATCATTGATAGTGGATACTTTAATCATATGACTAGTGATAAGATTAAGTTCGTGAAAATTGAAAAATATGAAGGACTTGTTAGGTATGGTGATAATACATTTGCTAAGATATGTGGAAAAGGATCTTGATAGATGGTTGATAGAGTTTAGAGAGCAACAAGTGTTTGACCTATAGTAGGAGGAGTGGGCTAATCAAGCCTATCAAGGGCAGCAAGGTTTTTTCCCACATCAGGATGGTCTTTCCCACCAAGCTTGCTATCCACAATAGAAAAATATAGAATCTCAGTGGAGGTATGAGCAATAGTTGGAGACATAAAGAAGGAAACAAGAGTACATAGAAAATGATTCCACTTCTAGGCAAGAGCAACTCAGACTTAACCTTGCTCTAGATCAAATGCCCAAGACTTAGGAAACCCCTTGTGTGCCTAGTTTTATACAAACACCTCCACCGATTCCAAAACAACCTACTAAGGAGGAGGTAAGAAAGCATAAGTTTGTAAGTTTCAAGAACCCTAAAAAGCCTCTTGAAACTTCTATTAGCCCTCCTTTTGTTCCAGAACAACCTATTATGTAGGAGGTATGCAAGAAAAGAAAAAATTATTTCAAGAACCCTAATCAGCCTCTTGAAACATTTTGAACCTCCTGTGCCATCAAGCATAAATCCTATGTTGGAGATCCCAAGTTTTGAGAGCCTATGCTCCCCTATTGCTATTTCACTCTTTAAAGGTGGACCTGTGGTATGGGATTCTAATTGGTCAGAAGAACAAAGGAAGGAGAAGTTTTAGGCTAGGATTGAAGAGGTTGTTCTTGAGGAGCCTTCTTGTGCTCAAGATAATGAGTGTCTTGATTTTCTACAAGAAACAATTGAATATGACTAGTTGTAGCAACAAGACACTAAAAAGGTAGAAAAAATTGATGCAGTAAAGGAATTGATTCTCTCGTTTGATGTCCTCCCTTATTTTATTGAAGACAAAGAGGAAAGATCACCTATACCTACATCAAAAAAGGCCTTTGAGTAGCTTGGTCATGGCTTGATGGATGAAGACAACTCCATGGTTTTAGAGCAACAACAACAATAGACATGTTTATCCTCTGCTATGGTGGATGAAGATCCCCAATCTATTAAGGTCTGCAATTTTGAGGTAGAGGACCTCTTTTGGGATATTACAAAGACATTTTTTTCAAGTTTAAACATCAAATCATCACCCCCAGAAGAGGAGCTTTGTGGGCAGCATCATAAGAGTGAAGTGACAGTAGAGGATGTGGTAGCCATTATGTGTGAAGAGTCTAATTTTATTGTAGCTAGTTGCCAAGAAGAAATCAAAACAAAGAGACAACTTGAAGAATTCAGTTCTTCACCTGAAGTGTCTCACAAATCTAAGGTATGTATTGATGAAGTGTGCATTGATACAAGTAATTATGATGTGTGTTGGTTCTCTGTTATCCTTGAATGTAGTAGTGTTGAATATGACATCTTCATTCAAGATGAAGATGTGACCTTTGACATTAGGGATAATGTTACTAAGTTAGAATACTTCACATGGATCCAACACATTGATAAATCCACCATTGAGCAACCACACATTTGTTTGGAGAGTGATGCTCCCATTGCTCAATTTGAAAGTATGCCTAAGCTTCAAAGCTTTTTATTTGAGGGGCATGAGGAAGGTCTTTCTTGTGCAGATCAAAAAATAGGTTTGGAATATTTTGCATCATCATGTGAGCTAGAAACTTTCACTTTTGGCTTCAATTCATGCATTGATGAGGTCTACGATGATAGTATTGGCCTATCCTTTTGTGAGGTGAGGTCTTTTCCCTCTACAGAAGGTTTTCTCTTGGTTGTTGACATGTCTTCAAGAAGTTTCACCCTTGTTGTTGTATGTTCACCTGAGGAACCAATGTCAGATGAGTCTGACACTTGTATCATATGGTTCCCCTATAATGGAAAAGTTTACAGTGAAGCAATCCTTCACCTTGTAGGCATTTTGTGTAGTTACATGCATGTTGGCAGTGGTTTTCAGTGGTTGTAGCTAAGTGAAATCTACAACTATGGTTTGAGGGAGATTAACTCCTTCAAAAGGTTCATCTTTGACAGAGGTAAATTTCCATCTTTTTCTTTCTATTAGTTTAATGTACATATTGTAAATATCTTGTTTTCCATGAAGTGCTCTTGCACACCAAGCATTCTCCTTAAAGGAATGTGTATTCCTAGTTTCATGCTTTTCTCCAAGTGTAGGCCTGCACATGTTTTGTTTTGCTCTAAGGAGGCCCAACTATTAAAGTTTTACCCTCATGACTTCATTCCCAATGGACTGATAAGGCCTTTAAATTCTATGATTAACAAGCAATCATCCTATAGAAGTCGCCATAAATTTAGACATTTCATGCCACCCTTTGATGGCCCATCATTGATAACCAATTTGAGAGATCCTACATGGGCCATCCTGCATGAATTCTCCTTGAAAGGTCCTAAAATTGGCTAAGTCCTAGATTTTTGGGATTTCAAGATTTCTCTTACCTCTCTACTCACATGCCTTCTTCATCGCTCATGCTCCTTCTCTTGCTTCCATTTTTCCCTAAGTGTTTTGGGTTTTGGCCATCAGCCTTACCCTTTAACCCTTATCACTTCCTTCTGGTAAGCATCAAGCCTTACCCCCAATCATCGAAGTCTCAAAAATACTGTTCGAGATTTGTCTATCTTGGTTTGTCAAACTTCAGGGTTCAGGATCCCCTCTTACCTCTTCCATCTTCTCACCTTTTCTTCTATCAATCTTCGAGTGTTGGCCTTCGGCATTACCTCTTTAGCCTTACCACTTTCTCCTCATAAGGCATAAGCCTTCCTCCTAATCTGGGATCCCCAAAATCTCATCTTTGGCTTTTGGACATCAAAATTTCATCTTCAATCTTTCTCCCTTCTCACCTTCACTTCTTCCTTCAAAAATTTGACTAAGTGTTGAGTTTTCGAACTTCAGCCTTCGAACTTCCCCCTTACCTCTTAGCTTTCTAAGCATGCAGTAAGTGGTAGCTTGAAGCCCAATCATTGATGGTTTGATGCCAAGATGTGCATAAAGTATGAATCATTCCCAAAGCTCAATTCCCAATGAACGTGCTCTTTTTTGCGGCTCCAAACCATTTAATGATGCAAAGGCTTCCTTCCAGGTCAGACGCCTCGACCTTTCCACAAATTTGGCATGTTTTTTGGGTGACTCCATGAATGCTCAAACCACTTCCTCAACTACATGCTTCGACTTATGGGCTTCAAGGAAAACATTCAATACGTTATTTGACTTCTGAAAGTGGATTTTATGGGTGCCCATGCTCATTTATTGCTATTTTGTTGACCTTTTTGACAAATCCATGCCCTAATTGAAATTTTCACAGGGTGGCTTCATCCTTTCACGCACATACTTCATTGTTAACCTAGTTAGGGTTGGGGTTTGGTTTGTGGTTCTAAGTTATGCCTAATCTATAAAGGCAAGAAATTTATTCATTTCAAGGGTTCTTCCTCTAGCTCCTCTGGGGTTTTTCTTTAGTAGACATGCATTTTTGCATCTCTGCAATTCTAAAGATTGGTTTTTGTCTCTACATTAATGAAATTGACCAAGCTTGCCTCTTCTCAACTTTTTTATGTTTTTGTAAGTTCATTGCCTTCATATCTAAGTGTTTTTATTTTTCTTTTGATGCATGCATGTTTGAGTTAAATTATTTACAGTTGTTGTTTTAAGAAACCTCCCTTTCCTTCCAACAACTTTTTGAACCCCAACCTCTATGTTTTCCTCTAGAAATCAACCAAACAAAGATCTGTGTGAGTCCCCTAGTCCCTCTTCATTGATGTTGTTGAGTAGTCTAAGTAAGGAAGAAATGACTTTTCCATCTTGGTGTATCACCTCCATTTCCCTTTCATGTAGTCCTTCTCCCCTTTTCCCTATGAGCTGTTAGAGTAGGGTAGTGGTACGTTTTCATGTGTTGGGTTGGACCAACACATTACACTTCGATCGAAAGAGGAATTTGGACTTCTCCAGATATTCGACCTCATTTGCACAAGGTCCCACAACTTGAGGTCATTTCCATTGTGTCATTGGAATGCTGAACTTCGTGTTCAACAAGGTGCAATTTCATGTGACAAAAACTACCTTTGAGTAGCAGGTTATCTAGGAGGAGGTCACTTGAGATCTTTCTTTTGATTCTGGACTTGTTTGAGGCCATTCTTCCTTTCTTTTTCCTTAGGCTCTTCAACAACATTTTTCTTCTTCATTTCAGACTTGCCTTTAGAGGTATCTAATTTTGAGCTTTGACCCTTTTTAAATCCAATACCACCTTTTCCTTTTCCTTTTGCAATATTTTGACTGCTGAGTATCTAGTGAAGAATGTCGAAGCCACCTTTGAGTTTTAGGCTTTTGTTTATCTGCTCTTTTTCTTTCTCCAATTCTTTTTTCAGAGTGACAATCTCTTCCTCAAGTTTTGAACATTCATTTTCTTTATCATTGAGCTTGGTATTCAATCAATCTTCAATCCTCTTTCCTTCTTCAACCTTAACTTTCAAATTAGAGATCACATCTTCTACCTCCTTGAGTTTAATCTCACATCCTTTATCTCCTTCTATTTGATCTTTTAGTTTTCCAATTTCTTCTTTTGATTCTCCAGCTTGTGCCTTCAATTTGACAATTGTCTCTTTTGATCTTTTAATCCTACTCTCATATTTCCAATTTAGTTCTCTCGCTTCATCTAGACCTTCAAGAGTAGACCAAAGTTATCCTTCAAAATCTACTTCACAATCATTTGGATTGACGTCACAACCTTCAAGTTCCATTGCCTCTAGATTTGGTTTTGGAGAAATCATATCATTAAACATTGCTTCAAATCCCATGCATTCAAGTGCAAGATCTACCTCAATTGTTAGACTTCTCAAAGGCACTTGGCTTTAATACCAATTGTTGAACACACTTGGATACTGAGAGGGGGATGAATCTGTATTTTCTTAAACTTTAAAACAATTCTATTTGTAGCTTAAACATCAAATCACATTAACTAAAAGAAGAAAAAGAAGGAAAGAATCCACCACACAAGGACACCAATATTTTTACATGGAAAACCAATGAGGGAAAACCACGATGAGAGTTAACTCATAATATATGAACAAATATTACAATGTTTTTATAAGGCTCACTGCTTAAGGAAGTGTGTTGCTCCCTAAAGGACTTGCAGGCTGAGGTGCACAACCCTAGGGCAAGATACAAAGACTTGTTGAGGATATTCACTATCTCAAAGCAGGATACATGATATTTTGAATTATAAATCAAGAACTTAAATTGCAATAACAATGCATATGTCATATGCGAATGTGGCATCCCTTTTTCACATATTTTTTTATCCACTAACTTCCTTGATCATCATCACAAATGATTTTTTCTTCTATTTATATCCTTCACAACATCAAAAATCACCATTTAGGTCGGCTCTAAGATGACCTTTTGATGAAATGTGTGATACTACATAGGTCAACTTCAAACACATGCACCATGAAGCAAAAAGAGTTGTGGATCAACCCAAGGTATAATTGAGCCCAAAAACATCAAAACACATCCTCCAAAGAAACTATAATAGGTCAAGATCAAACCACAAATGAAGGAACCAAGACTATTGGCCCAAACATCATCAACACCTCTAAGACTACTAACTATGCACCTTTGTACCACTAGGGAGAGACCAAAAAAATCATGTGAATCAAGATATGAGCATTATAGTCTATGCACAATATCTCTACAACCTTCTTTTGAAGTATCTAATCATTATGTGTTGGTGCAAGAAGAGAAACATATTGAACTAATGAAAACACAGCATTCCAGATAGACTATAACACTCTAATACTTAGGATATTGCATTGTTGTACACTAAATCATCTAAAACTTGCATGGATGAACCCTTATACCTCTTTGATCATATCCCCAAGTCTGCACAACCATATCTATCACTCTGGAGGAATGAGAAGCATTCTAGTAAACTTTTGAGATACATAACTCTATTTTAGTGCAATCTAGAGAACAATGAATCCTAAATTTTTTGTAGAAGATGTGATGACATGAAAATATGAAATAACCTCTTAGCTAACTACCAAAATTAACTCCAAAACCATACAACCAGATCATGCAATGTAGAAGAATACATAACAGAAAGCAAAGCCACTGACTTAGGAAAATATGTAGTTTTATCCTTAGACAACTTCTCTCAACAACACAAGTAAAATAGAAACACAATTGAATTTCTTTTAACTCCTTGAAACATGGAGAAACCAATCAACAATGTGTAAATATCTTAACCATGTTCATACTATGCTTTTGGACTGTCTTGCCTATGTTGATCCCATGACTCCATTTGTGTCAAACCATCTCTCTCAAATTCTCACACCATTTCTCAGCTTCTTCAACTATATCAATCCACCTGTTAAGTATGATATGTCATCAAGTTGACCTCAATTTGACATCAATGATGACATGTATTGCACATATTTCCAACAACCTTCTCTTGAGTATTAAACATTCTTTTAGACATTACCTTAGAAACCTCTTTTCACACCTAAATACCACTTAGAAAGTTTGAATTTAAAATTCAAATTTAGACATTTGGATGTTGGTGCCTAGAACACATGGACACTTGCATGCTAAAATCTAAATTAAACTTTATTAAGTTGAGATGTTGGTTACCAAAATACCTAACCACATGTTTTCCTAATTCATATTGAAATGATAAAATTGAGTTGAACTTGAAATAAAATATTCATCTTCTTCATTTTGAACATAATGTAACAACCTTCAAGTTAGGGTTTCTCTCTACACTTGTAGGGATTAAAACCATTTTTATTTTTCAAAAGATCTCTACAAGATTTTAGAACCAAATACTAAAGAAAATTCTATATATCTTCATCCTTGGTAGCTTTATTCCCATCCCCTACTATAAATTTACCTTTGTTTCCCATTTCCTTTCATACTTGCCCATTTATCCTCCCAATTTTCTTCCGAGATGATTCCAAAATTCCCTAATCTTGTTCCTTTCCATTCTTCATTTCTCTTTATCAATCACTTTATTTATAACATTATAATTAAAAAAAATAAAAACTATTTAAAATAGACATTTATTTTTTAAATATAAAGAGATCTCAAGAAAAACAAAAAAAGACCATTATTCCTATAAATCCTCTCATTACACCTAAAATTTTAGATCAATGATATTCATGATAAATAATTTTGAAACATTTTAAGGTTATAAATTCTTTACTTTAAAAACATTTAAATATTTTTTAAATACAAATAAATAATGATTTCTTATTTCTAGTCAAAAAATTATTACTAATTAATTAAGAAAAATTGATTGCAATAGTCTTTTGCTTAAAGGAAAATACTAATAAAAGAATTATGGGTGAAAGGAAAAAAAAGATACTCTAGAGCCCTTATGTGGTGTAAGATAGATCGAGTTTACCAAAACATAGAGAATAAATTTATCCTCTTGAGATGTGTAGGGCTAATAAATGAATTAAATAAAATAAAATCATAAATAAAGAGTTGAGACAAATTATATGATAGAAATTAGAAACTTGAAAACTTTGTTGATTTTGATGGTTGATATAGAGATGATCAAAATGTTGATGATAAATTTTTAATTGTATCTTATAATCACTTAAACTTGGATGCATTAGAAGCAAACAACTATATCTAAATTGGATTAGCCTCCAAATTTTATGGAGGAATATGATCATACATGATTATGCCCAAATGATGTTATTATATCACATAGCCTTGATTATGTTTGTTGAAAAATCTAACCTTTGGTACACCTTAAAAAGTGTTTACTTAAAGTATATTTGATGTAAGAAAAACAAGTTGGTACTAATAAACACTATTGAGACTTGTTCTAACAGAGAGAAATAGTGATTAACTTCTTTGCTAGTAGTTAGGCTCCGGATTGATTTAAAAGTGATTGAAACAAAGAAATAATAGCTATTAGACATTGATATAGACAAAGTAAAATCTAATTGATGAACTTACAACTGACAATGATTGATGTACAAATGTGTTACCGTAATTGTCTATTAATCTATATAATATCATAATGATAAAAAAATCATATCAATAACAAATATTATCGATCCTTGAGATTGTTTAATTTGAAATTGTCTCCTTAATTTGAAATTGTCTCATGCAATTTCAATTGTATCAAAAAAATCTTTCAATTGTATCAAATTTTGTGCTAAATAAATTACCTACACATGAAATATCTGTAGTAGATCTTTTTGATAATGTGACAGATTTTTGGTACAATCTTTGTGTGACCTTCATTATCATGAATGACGTGTTAATTAAATAAACTAGAATATACTTTTACATACACAACCCTAAACATGTAACTCAAAACCTTGTAAAACTTCAAACCACTTATAAACATAAACATATATACAAATTAATTCATTCTAGAATGTACCTTAAACATAAATATGCATACAAAATAATATAAAAGCAAAAGGGCAAAAGTGCAACGTACGCACTTTGATTTTTTCTTCCCTGAATGAAGGATCATTAAGCCAATAAACTACACCTAACAATTGAGGGCCCACTAATAGAAAACCTTTGTTCACGAGGTCATTTCTTTTATAAAGATGGTGTGCTGAATGTCCTGCTGGCAGAACCCCCGGAGATTGGCATTTGACACGAGAACACTGAAAATGGTTTCTCGTGAAAAATCATATTCACTTAGAAAACTTTTTGTCCGACCCATTTGTAGTGCCAAATCTATGATGAAACAAATCCTGTGGGCTGCCTAATACCACTCTCTCAGAGATACTTCATGGGCCTTCCACTTGGGTTCTTAAACTTAACAACTTCATCCTTAAAAGGAGTTCCTTCTGTGCAATGTGCCTCCCACAATGCACGAAAAGCAACTCATTTATGTCTTATGAATCACTCACCCATTTCCCAGTGCCTATGTGCATTGCTTTTATGAGTCTGACAGTATTACCATAGCATTGTGAGGTCTGCAGAGTGATCCAGGTACAACTGGATTATCTGATGAGGAAAGTCTATGTTAGCTAGACATGGATAGGTAAATCAGTTTTATGAAAAGAAGACACATGAAAGTGGGGACGCAGAATATTTTAATGATTGTGTCTTTTGGCGGAATTATGAGCAGAAAGATTTGCTTATGTAAATCCAAAATACCCATCAAAGGGTTCAATCCCAATCCACAAATTTCCCATATATATATAACTAAATGTGCTATAAGATGTTTTAATCTTTAAGTTTGTTATTGGGTTTATATTGCATGCACCACCTTGGTTGCTCAGTCTGAGGATCACTTCCCACTCATAGAGTGAGGTGCAGAAGGCTCTTCTCTCTACACTTTTACTGGACAGAGCTTTGGTCAAAGCTTTAGAGAATCCATAGACTCTGGTTTGTCATAGATATATCTGGCAAGAATCAAAGTTTTACTAATTTAATGCCAGTTTTTATATACAATGGCTCGTTTTCCCACTTGTATCACGGGTATTAATGTGATGAGAAAATTATAATGCTTCCTCTTCCAGAATAGTCACCTGCATTTGTCCTATACTTTCTGGTCGGCTGTGTTTTGTTAGTACTCACTAATATACTTGAAAGAAGAGATTCCTTGGAGCCTGAAACCTTTTGTTTTGACCCTTCTATGAGAAGTGTGCCTGTTTTGGCTGACCTGAAATGACAATGGGTGTGAACAACCAAATAAATGTAGTTCTCATAATTTGGTTTGTTGTTTGTGTTGGAAGTACTGATGCTGATCAGCTCTGTGTCAATTTTTACTCTAAATCTTGTCCCAGTGTGGAGGCATTAGTGTTGGGTGCTGCCAAACAGAAATTTGTGCAGGCACCTGTATCAGCTCCAGCCACTATAAGGCTATTCTTCCATGACTGCTTTGTTGATGTATGATAATGTATCTCTTTCTTTATATATTTGATCTTTCAATATATATCCAATGCTTTAGCCTCTGCTTTGTTTCAGTATTTTCAATGCATGTATGAATAGGATCAAGGAACAGTGGACTAGTAGGAACACTGCTTTAATGGTATTTCTTAGAATGTGACTCGCTCTTTGCTAAACTTTGTCAATGGTGATTTTAAAACTGGTCACCACAGGTAATTGTACTTACAGGATATTTTCAGTTTTGCTTTTAGATCAGGTTAAGTTCATATGTGAGTTTTTCTTCCTGATAAATTATACACACCTAAACTAAGGTTGTGTCAGAATGTCAGAAAATTGGAGAGTATTGATATCAGAGAATCTTATGAACATTGTATGGCTGTCTGTTTTTTTCTCCATTGTATACAGTTTGGGTGTGGGTGCAATGCTCTGAATCACAGTTATGCCGTATGAAAAAAAATCTTTCTTGTATATAATTGGGTTTTTTCTGGTGCATGGAATCAATTTGTTCATAGGTATTTTGTTGGTTTTTGATAATGTAGGGATGTGATGGATCAGTGTTAATTTCATCCACCCAAAACCATCTTGCTGAAAGGGATGCAGCTGACAACAAAAATTTGGCTGCTGATGCCTTTGATACTGTCAATAAAGCAAAAGCAGCTGTGGAGGCCAAGTGCCCTGGTATTGTATCATGTGCTGATATTCTTGCCATTGCTGCCAGAGATTTTGTTGCTTTAGTAAGTAAACAGTAACTTTCATAATGTTGGTTTTTATGCTCTTGCCCAAATTGAATTTGAAGTCAAAGTTTTTGAAGTGTGCATTTAAATAAATTTGGAAACGGAACTTGATCAGTATAATAATAATGCACACATATGAACCTGGCCATGTGAAGTTCTGTTATAGCAGCCATGATTGTGACTGATGTAATTTTAGATAAGGTTGAGAAGTATTTGAGTTGCTTACGTTGTTGCACTATCATTATCAATATGAATAGGCAGGAGGTCCAAATTATCCAGTGAAGAAAGGCAGAAAAGATGGAAAGCTATCATCTGCATCTCGTGTTATAGGAAATCTCCCACAAGCTAATTTTACAGTGGATCAATTGCTGAAAATATTTGCTTCCAAGGGCCTAAACAGATCAGACCTGGTAGCTCTATCTGGTAATTAAAAAAGAAACTCACAGTTCTAATTTCTTTACAAAGATTGAATATTCCCTAACAAAAAGTATCTTACAATGTGACATACTAGCAACATCACCTCATGGTACAATTTGACAAGTGCCACTTAAAAAAAAGCATGGACATAATCTGTGGGTATTTTGTTCAAGGTTGATTGGAAATGGAAATGGAAATAGATTTTTTATAGTCCAGCGATCTGCTTTTTGTCTACATATGGCTTATAGTAGCATGGGACTACCCCGTACTCCATGCAGGAGGCACCTAACTGTGCTACAAACGAGGTGTACATATCCTACCCCCTGCAGGACTTGATAGTCAAGTTTGAATAGCATCTATCATAAAACCATTGTAACCTAAAGTGGTATTCCTAATTTCTAATAAATAAGAATAGTCCCAAACCAAAAGTTATAGAAAAGAGTGTAAAAGAGATCTAAAAAGATCCTGGTCAATTTGGTGGAATAAATAGCCTTTGATCCTTAACTTTTAAGTTAAAAAGACCCATTATCATTTCACCCAACACTAGCCTTTGATCCTTAGCTTTTAAGTTAAAGATGACCTATTATCATTTCACCCAACACCTAGTGATGTCATAATTCTAATTTCATTTTTAATTAAAATAAGCAGTGATGGTAATCTTATGTTATTATTAATTATTCTTGTATTAAACTGTGCAATTTATTGAACAGGAGCTCATAGCATTGGTTTTTCTCATTGTGATGGATTCTTGGACCGTTTATACAACTACCATAGGACAAATAAACCAGACCCTTCCATGGATCCAAAGCTTCTAAAAGCTCTAAGGATGTCATGTCCTCCAATGGGTGGCAATACAGATATTCTTTCTCCTTTTGATGTGAACACACCCTTTAAATTTGACAACATGTATTACAGAAATCTGCAGCTAAATTTGGGGTTATTGGGAACTGACCAAGCTCTCTTTGGAGACACACGAACAAAATCTCTGGTTCAATTCTATGACAAGTATGCAAACAGTTTCTTTCAAGCTTTTAGCTCGGCCATGGACAAGATGGGAAGCATTGCTGTCAAGACAGGGGACCAGGGTGAAATCAGAAAAGACTGCACTAGATTTAATACCTAAGACTCTGTTTTGTTCAATCACATTTGTTTCTTCTCCCTTGGAGGATGAATCCAAAGTACTGTACAGGCTGACTTCAGAAGTTTTCTACCACGTTGGTCTATGTGTAGAAAATTGATTTGGTGGCAATTCAGTTACGAACGCGTCACAGTATTTGATGTACTTATGGAATTTCTAATCAGAGTGTTTTTCATTAAATATTCTTATGAAAAAAGCAAATCTCACCCCCAAGATCAAAATTTCTCTCTTAAAATTTAGAAACATCTCCATAATATTTTATATAAGTGGTGTCTTTTTGTGATCTGATTCTTGAGGTTATACAGAAATTTCGAGTTAATTTATATTGATTTCTAATGGTAAAATTTGTATATTTAGTTTTATTTTTATTTTGGGAGTCTTAAAATGTATATGTATTAATAAATTATCTAATATTGTGTGAAGTTGGGTTCATTTCTTTAGTCTATCTTTATACATACACATTCTTATATATTTAGCTCCTATCTTATCTTTATATATACATACTTATTGACATGATGACAACCGTGCCAAAGGTATTTCCAAATCACGCCATCTCTTAGATATTAGAAAAGAGTCAAAATAGGACCAATAGTTTGGTGTGCTTACTCACATATCATATTTTTCACTCACCCTATCCACCCATACATTCACTTTAGAATTTGCAATTTATAGCTATTTTAGATTTGATATATGACTAATTTCTCAATTACAACAAACTGTACCTTATTTTTGTCTCATTTTATTAGGGTTTTACATCTTTATTGCATACACTTGTGAGCCTTACATCCTTAGATAGATCATTGCTTTTACATCATAGGTTATATTTCATCTACTCTTGGAGTCTATTCATGCTTCCCTTACTAATTTTGACATGTTTGCATACTTTCTAACATTTGTTTCATTTGTCATTTATTCACTTATGCCATTTTATCACACAAATGGGGTCATTTGTCCATGGAAGCATTAAATGATCACATATGTTTTCTTTGTTAAAGGATTTGTTAATCACTTTCCTTTCTCTATTGAGTACTATTCTTACTTCACTCAAACTCCAATATTACCACGTGTTACATATCTCTTCTATGCAGTGATAGTAGTGTGTTCAATTTCACGTGCATTCTAATTTTGAGTACATTTCCTTCACATGATACACTGCATGCTACATCTATTGTGAAAGAAACACAAGATACACTTATACCTTTCATTAATATATATATCATCCATCAAATGCTAAAGGTACAATTTGGTGCAGTCATGGATGGAGGGTCCAGAAAGGACTATCCAACCATGCAGGCTAGAGTTCAACACAACATAAATAACACAAGAAATGCTCAACAAAAATGAATTATCATTGATTCAACAACTTGCAGTCTTACATGCATCATATGCCACAAGTGTGGAATGACTAGGGCTCACAGGCCTATCACAGGGCATTACAAGATGTTACAATTGGCACAAGGCCTTATTAGAACTATTAGGACTATCCTGAAAACAACCGAGCTATTTCCTAACTACTTGAACTACCGAACTAGTGAACTCACTTCCAATGGATTACAAATGATCTTAAATATGAATCCCTAACTCCAATTATGATCCGCATTGGCCTCAAGGGCTTACAAACCCCAATACAAGATCAAACATGTAAGTCGGCCAAGAATATGAGAAGACAACCCATCGGGAGATAGAAATGTATTGTGGATCTTCAAGAAAGTTCCCCTGAACCTAAAATGCCTTGAATGATGTTTCATTAAGCTATGCACGTTCTAAAAATGGTCTACACATCTAGCCTAGACTAAATAGGCCCTAAATGCTCAAACAAAGAATTGACAGTGAACTTCTAAGAGCAATAACTTTCTACAAACGAATGCAAATCATCTAAAATCTAGATATTGTGTCGCCAAAAAATGTATAGTTGACATTTTTACGCTCACTTGAGTCTCTCTCATAGACTTTGGCTTGATTTTTCCTAGATTTAATGTTGTAATGTGGTCAACACGTTCACATTAGGTCTTCGACCCTTGAGAATTATTAAGACTTCTAGGATGTCTTGTAAAAGTGTTGTGAAGTGTTGTAACCCACTTTCACACTTTTCTAGGACCTTTTCATTATAATTCACTTAAATAACCCCTTTTTATTACTTACCAACTCTTATTTCAAAGTGTTGTAAAGAGTTGTAACAAACTCTCACGCTTTCTAGGCTTGTTGTCACTAATTCAACTCTTTCTTATGTTTAAATGACCCCTTAATGCACTTTTCGGCCCTACTTAAGTGTATTTTTGAGGATATTTCCATTAGACCTTATTTAATGCACTTTAATTTTTGACACCCAGTAAAATTACCCTGGGGACCAAGTCGCCACCTAGGGCGACTTAGTCCCACTGGGCACAAAAATCAAAATAATATTAATTTTCTAGCAGGATTCTATTCTCTTACCCTTGAGGTTGGCCTGTGATGTGTTATTTTTGGGAAATAATGGAAAATCAAGTATAAATAAAGTGTTTTCTCCTCATTTTGCATCTTCTAACCCCCATTCATTCAAGCATTCATTCACTTAATCTTTTTCAAGCATCCAAGCACTCTAATCATCAAGTCATCCATTGGAGCACTTCATTACATATCTTTAGATTTATACATCAAGAGTTTGGTAAGTTCATGACATTGCATGTTGTTTATTTATCATTCTCTTCTTATTTCATTTCATTTCATAGGGTTTGATTACCAAAGTGGGGTTTGACCAAGGCAAAACCCCTATACTCTAACCTTTAACCCTTTTTCCCCTCTTTGCATGTGTGTTTGCAGGTCTTGTATGCATATTTATCAAAGAGGAAAGTGTCAAAAAGGTGTTTTTAATCCATCAAAGTCATCGAAGTCAACAAAACCCTAATTAAAGTTTGTAGACCAATCTTAGCCTATTTTCTACAGAATCTGGACCAAACATCTATCACAAAAGGAAGTGCAGATCGAAAGCTATAGAATCATGTCCTGAATTTCTAGAAATTCCCAAGTGGACTAAGTCGCCATCTGTGGCGAATTAGTCCCACTGCTAGGCCTAAAAAGTGGTTTTTGCATTTTTGGATACCCATTTAGCATATTCTTGTTTTGACAAATTTTCCCTGAAACTAGACTAAGTCGTCCAGATTGGCGTAAGTGTCCTAGTCAACATTTTCAATCAACTCTATAGGATTCTAGAGCCTCTCTGCATCAAACTTTAGATTCCAAGTCCATCTCTCTAGTCTTGTTTAATTATGTCATTGTTTACTTGTATTCTTAGGTGTGTTTGCACACATCATTGTGTTTTCTAACACTTTGCATTTATTAGGTTTAGCATCAATAATCACCTTTCTTTTTCAGTTTATTGCATCCATCCATTTTAGATTAATCTTGAGTGTAGGCATTAACATTTTGGGTCCATTTCTCTCCTTTTAGGTGAAAAACCCTAGAAGAGTTAGAGAACCCTTGGACACCCAAAATCAATGTCCACAGATATGTTGAAGATGGCCTCGTGTAGAAGTTATATCCTGCTATGTGAGTTGAGAAATGATAATGCGATAAAATACAAAAGAAATTGTTGATGCAACTACAGACTAAATTGTAAAGAGAAATGTTTTTGGTTGATATAGGATTGCTTTACAACCATGGATGCTCCTGCATTAGACAACCAGGGTTGGAAAGAAAAGTGAGTCCCTCACTTTCCAAGGGCTAGAGGCCGAAAACCAAAGTGGTCCACCTCAACCTGCAAAATCCATGATGAATCCTCCATTGGTTTTCCTTTCCACTTAACCAAGTACTCCTTATACAACTTGTTCCTAGTGCTCTTCCCAATTCTGATGTCCAAGATCTACTCAATCTTCTCTAGTGGTTGATGTGGTAACTACTCCTTTAGGTCAACTTCTTTTTTAGTACCACTTGACTATCCTTCATGGTACTCATAGATGTTTGCAATATTCAAAATAAGTGATATGCCAAATGTCTCTGGTAACCCCACTTCATATGCATTTCTTGAATCAAACTTCCCAAAAATCTTACATAGTCCAAAATTCCTCATCTTCAGGTTATTGTATGTCCCTACTAGAAACCTTTCCTTCATGGGATATACCATAACTTCATATCCAACAACAAATTCCTTATGTCTCCTCATCTCATTTGTCGTCTCCATGTACTTGTTATTCATGTTCTCCAAGTGTCTTTGGACCTGACTGTGCATTGTCTCCATGAATCTAAGAAATTATTTTGCTTTTGCACTCCTCTTGGTCTCCATATTGATGTCTTTGAGCTTCGCAACTCCTTTAGGATGCATCCTTGTCACAATCTCAAATGGTGTCTTCCATGTACTCCAGTTTACTTAGTTATTATATGCAAATTCTACTTGTGATAGGACTATGTCTCAGTTTCCTGCCTTATCTCCAACCAAACATCTCAATAAGTTACCCAAACTCTTGTTTGCTACCTTTCTTTGTCCATCTATTTGTGGGTGTTGGAGTGTACTTCAGGTCTGCCTTCATCTTCTTCTAATCCTCTAGAAATATCCCATGAACTTGGTGTCCCTGTCTGAAACTATACTCTTTGGTAACCCATGTAATCTCACAATCTCCTTGAAAAATAAGTTAGCAATATGTACAACATCATTAGTTTTATTCCAAGGAATGAAATGTGCCATCTTAGAAAATATGTCCACTACTACCATTATAGAATCATATTCTCTCTGTGTTCTTGGTAATCCCAATATGAAATCCATGGTTATATCTTCCCAAGGTTTCTTTGGCGTTTTCAAAGGTTTGTACAATCCAGTATTCTAAATACTCCCTTTTGCTACTTGACAAACTCTACAATTTTGAACATACTTCCTGAAATCCTTATATATATGTGGCCAAAATTAGTTTTCACTCACCAAAGCTACTATCTTATCTATCCCAAAATGTCATGTTAGTCATCCACTATGCTTCTCCTTAATCAAATTCTCCCTCATTCAACTACTTGGAATACACAATCGATTTCCCTTGAACAACATATCTTCATGAATGAAATAATCCAACCATTGACTCCTATTTGTCACTATTGGTTCCTTACATGCCTTCCATGCTTCAACAAAATCTAAATCATCCTCAAACATGTGTTTTAGTTCTTCTAAACCCAACACTTCTATCTTTATTTTTGACAACAAATTTCTTCTCCTGCTCAATGCATCTGCAACTTTATTTGACTTACCACTCCTATGCTTCAACAAAAATGTATAACTCTTCAAGAACTCAACCCATGTCATATTTATTTGGTTCAACTTACCCTAACTATTCAAATATTGCAAGGCTTGATGATCGGTGTACAACACGAACTCCTTAGGCAATAAATATGTCTCCACTTCTTCAAGGCTTGAACTATAGCATAGAACTCTTGATCATAAATTGAATATCTCCTTCTGGAATCATTCAATTTATCACTAAAATAAGCTATTGGTCTTCCTTCTTGACTCAATATTTCTCCTATTGTATTCCCACTACCATCACAATTAACTTGGAATACTTTATCAAAATCGGGTAATGCTAACACGGTTGCTCTATCACCTTTTTCTTTAGCAATTCAAAACTTCTTTGTGCTTTGGATGTCCACTTAAAGTCCTTCCTATATCCTCTCATTTTTTTTGTCATGGGTGTGCAAATGCTACTAAATATCCTAATGAATTTCCAATAGAAACTTGTCAATCCATGAAATGATCTTACCTCCCCAATGTTCACTGGTGTAGGCCACTCAACAATTGCTCTAACCTTCTTAGGGTCCATCTTCAATCCTTCAGCAAAAATGACAAAACCCAAGTACACCAAATCTATCTTCATAAAGCTACACTTCTTGATGTTTATCGGCAACTTCTCCTCCCTCAACCTCTATAATTCTTTTCTGATGTGCCACAAATGTTCTTTGGTCTTACTGAAAATTAGAATATCATCCAAGTAAACTATAACAAAATTACCCAAGAATTGGTTCATTACTTCATTCATCATCCTCATGAAGGTGCTAGGTGCATTGGTCAATCCAAAAGGCATCACTAACCACTCATACAACCCTTCATTATTCTTCAATGTGGTCTTCCATTCATCTCCTTCTCTGATTTTGATTTGATGATATCCACTCTTTAGGTCAATCTTTGTGAAATAATTTGCTCCACTCAAACATTCCATAATGTCATCCATCCTTGGCAATGGGAATCTATACTTGATTGTGATCCTATTGATTTCTCTTGATTCTGTACACATCTTCCACTCTCCATATTTCTTTGGAGCTAGTACAATAGGTACCGCACATGGACTTAAGCTCTCTCTAATCAATCCCTTCTTCAAAAATTCTTGTATTTGTCTGTTTAACCACATTTTTTGTAGGTGCCATCCTATGTGCTGCTTTGTTTGGAAAACTTGCTCCAGGTATTAGATATATATGATGATTGATTCTTGGGACTGGTGGTAATTCATTTGGTACATTCTCTGATATGATATCCTAATATTCTGTCAACAATTTTGCTACTTCTATCTGCGCTAGATCTTCATCCCTTGTGGCAGACTTCTCTTCCTCCTTATTACTGCACTACTTTGGAATCAATGTAAAACATATGTTATCATGTCTCAAACCTTCTAGAAAATTCCTTCCATCTACCAAACATAGTCTGGTTGTACCACAAACTTCACTCTTGTCCACTACTCCTAAAGGTATTAATATATGTCTCTTGCCATTTGAAGTCACAGTATAGGTATTTTTACTTCCATCATGAATTTATTTTCTATCATATTTACATGGTCTTCCTAACAATAAATGGCATGCAACCATGGGCATAATATCACACAAACCTTCATCATTATATGATCCTATATGAACTTTCACCAAACAATTCTCACTCACCAAGATCCTATGTTCATCCTGAATCCATGCTATCTTGTAGGGATTTGGATGTTTCAACCTCTTCAAATTCAACTTGGTTACCATCTCTTCTAAAACTAAATTATCGGTACTACCACTATCAATGATAACTTTACATACCTTTCCTCTAGATTTACACCTTGTCCTGAATAAATTCTTCCTTTTGCAGTGGTTCCTCATTCACTTCTTCATGCATAAAATCTCTCCTCATTACTAATGGCTCACCTTTCTTTGGTTTCCCAACCAAACTAGGGGATCCAACAGGTTCTTCATCCACATAATTTGTTCTTCTAGTGTTCTCAGTCCTCTTGTCGGTACTTCCCTAATGGCATTCAAATGCTCTATTTCCTTTTCCTCCACACTTGAAACAAGTTCCTCTAAACGATCTCTTATCATATCTTCCTTCATCTCTCCTATATCCATCATTGTGGTAGGAATTATGACCTCCTCTATCACTACGGTAGAAATTTATGTCCTCTTCCTCTGTGGTATGAATTATTATCCTTCTCTTCACTACGGTAGAGTTTTCCATCCTTGCTTTGCTTTGCATATGGTCTTCTGTCTCTAGATTGTGATCTACCTCTTTGGAATCTTCCTCTTACACTTCTCTACCTTTTCTCAAACTTCGTGTTCAACTTTTCCTCTACCTTTAGTGCAAACCGGTATGCTTCTTCAACTATTGTCATCTTCACCAAGCTCAACTCTTCTTGGATGCTTGTTCTTAGTCCATTGATGTACCATGCAACCTTCTCCTTGCTTGCTTCACCATGTCTAGCTCTGATGATCATATTGTAAAATTATTCAATATATTCCTTCACAGACTTCTCTTTTTGCCTCAAATTCTACAATCTCTTCAACAATTCAAGATCATAATCAAAAAGTACAAATTGATTCTTCAAATTTATCACCATCCTATCCCACTTTGTGATTTTCTATTTTCCCCTTTTATTGCTATCCAATTGAACTTCTTTCCACCAGATAGCAGCATGTCCTTTCAATTTAGTTTTCACAAATCTCACTCTTTCTGGATCTTCAATTTCTTCATACTCAAAGTATTCTTCCATATCATTGATCCAATCAATCGATTCCTCAGGGTTTAAATTTCCTGCATAATTTTGAATTTCAATCTTAGGTCTCTTACCAATCTTGGAAATAGCTTTAACATATTTACCTGATCTAAATCTTCTTCTTCTTCTAGGTTCTAGGTTCTCTTCAATTTTATTTGCAACATGATCCAATTCATCATCACTTTCGTCAGCATGTCTAGGTTTAGACCTCTTATTCTATCTTCTTCTACAGTATCCAACCGAACTCTCATTGCCCTCATCATTTCTAACATTTTGTATATTTTTCCATCAAAATTTTTGATAACAAGCGCTCTCCTTGACGACATCTCTCCCCTTGTATCCGGTGCAACTGCCTCGATTCGACAATTTGGCTACAAGGTCTCAACTACCTCATAGTTGGCACTCAGTTGAAAACACTTGCAGGCTACCTAAGGTTGGTGATATATTCACCACAAGGAATTCATTCTTTCCCAAAGGACTCGCAAACTTGCTTTGATACCACTTGGTGCAGTCACAAATGGAGGGTCTAGAAAGGACTTTCCAACCTGTTAGAAGTTTGAGGAGATTGTCATTGATGATGTTGTCTAGCAACATGATCATGGAATGTACATAACGATGTGATACAGTGTTGTCATTGATTTCAACATTGTTGTGGAACATTTTGATTAATCCTAACAGGTTTTTGAGTTTCTATGGAAGACATTTGGGCAAGTTGAGTTGGTCCAAAAAGATCACTTGTGTGGAAATTTGACTAAGTGTCAAATCTGCCAATTTAGTGTTACAATGCATCAGTTTTTGGGTCCACACCACTTCGCAAATGAAGATATCACTCTAAAATGGAACTCAAAAAATTGATCCCATCTAGAATTCCTATACAATGGACATTTGGAAGCTTACCTTCAACACTACAACTCAAAATTTTCATCCATGGAGGAATGAGAAATCTCTCACACCAACACTCTATACAGAAAATAGCTGCAATATATAGAACTAAAATTTGTCATTCATATCTTCCAAGATAATTCTCTAATCAATAAAATATATTTGATTTGGATGCATCTGATGTTCTCCAAAATAATTTTAGAACCACAAAGCTATATCTCTATTTGCAATGGAGTGCAAACCCAAAAACTAACGCACTGAACCATTGTACTAGTAGGTTTGATACAGCCAAATTTTTGAGTAGCTATACTTTTTAGACCAACTTATCTTGTACAAATTTCTTCAACAACACTTCAAAACCATGCTAGAATGATCCACAACAATTTTGACATCAATGACAACACTGAATCATGCATTATGTACATACCATGCTCATGTTTCCAAACTACATCATCAATGACAATCTTCTCAATCTTTCAACAATCTCCCCCTTTGTCATTGATGGCAACATGCTCTCCAAAAAACTAAAAATTATCAAAAAAAATTCTCTCCCCATTACACATATCTTTCTTTCCCAAAACTCTCCAAGTATCTTTCCAAATGACTCTCCAAGTATCTCCCTTTGTCATTGATGGCAACGTGCTCTCCAAAAATCTAAAAATTATCGAAAAACTTTCTCTCCCCATTACACATATCTTTCTTTCCCAAAACTCTCCAAGTATCTTTCCAAATGACTCTCCAAATATCTCTCCAAGTATCTCTCCCCCTTTGAAATCAATGGCAAAGGTTGTACTAGTATCAACACTTTATATACTCCCCCTTAGACATATGTACAAATAGAAATAATTGAAAGAATGTACTAACTCCCCCTGAGGAAGTTAACCAAAGCATCTATATCATTCACATATTCACAAAAGAATCTGAGAACTTGAAATAATTTAAAAATTCATAAGAATATAAATGGTCAACCCGAAGATGTTGAGCCCTGAAGCTTTTGTAAAATGACTTGCCAAGCAGATTTACCATCTTCCCAATCTTTCTTTGCTATTGCAAGCATTCCATATTGAGACTCAAGCTCAACCAAGGTTTCCTCTCCTTCTTCTGAAGTATTCGGAGTAATATTTAGCTTTGAAATCTTATTTGTACTAGCAAGGGCACTTGACATAGGTATTTGCTTCATTTTTACCAAGTCCCTTAACTTCCCAAACTTCTTGATTATGTCTTCCTTCTAGCTCTACAATGTAAAGAATTTTTCATGTAAGTCCACTAAAGCAGTCCAAGTCTAGTCATCTCTATCATGTGTTGGGTCATAGGCATTTGATGCATTTCTTATTTGTGCCTCAATTGAATCCATTGCATCCTTTATGCTTTGTGTGGCATCCAGCCACTTCATGCAATACAAAAACAATGTTTTTTCCTCTTCCTCACATGCTTCCACTTCCTTCAAGCATTCTTCAAATTTGTTGTGTGCAGATTAACACTTCTTTGTTATATCCAACAATTTCTTCTCTGCAAGCCTTGCCTCAATTTTTCTTTCAACTTGTCCTTTTAAATCGGAGGAATATTCCTTAATGAAGGAATCAATTAGTACCTTGAATATTTCCATTGTAGGAAGGTAGGTGTCAACATTTTTTATAGGTGTTATCTTTTACAATTCCTTTATAGTTTCATCCATTAATTCACTACTATTTTGATATGTTTCAATAATCTCTTTTCTTGCTAATGTGCTAACTACAACTTATAAATGGGAGATATTTTATCTAGGTCTACACTTCCCTATTGCATGGGAAACTATAGTAACTAAGATGAGACAACCGGTTGGAATCTTACTTTCTTAGACAAAAGACTTTTCAAAGGATTATTGGAGGAAGATTCATCGAAAGGCTTAGGTGACTTAGCTTCTTCATCTTTTTCAAACTCAGTGTTCTCTTCTTCCTCTTCCTTATCTTCTTCGTCAAAGGCCTTATCCTTCTCTTTGTCTTCATAATCCTTTATCCTTGTCCTTTCCTTGCTCATTCTCATCATTCTTGTCTTTGTCTCCTTTCTTCTCGCCTTCATCTGCTCTTTCAATTTTTTCTTCTTTCTTATGCTCTTGTTCTCTATTCTCATCATGTTTATCACCTTCACCGGTGGCTTGTTTTGTGTCTTTCGTGTTAGGGTTAGAGATGGCAGATATCTAACAATTAAATGCAGATTTAATTAATAAAATAGAGAAACTAAAACACACACAGAATAAATCATAACACAAAAATTTAACGTGGTTCACCCAATATGGGCTAGATCCACCAAACTGCAGCCATCCAATACTTTTATTATCCAGTGAAAAACTTATTACAATCTTGCGAATAATCGCTTTTTCATCATACAGTAATACCCATCGAACCCCTTTTTAACAAGCTTAGAAGCTTCCAGATTTTAGGTTCTACAAAATTCTTTTTTTTTTCAGCTCCATAGCCTTGTCATTACACTCTTTTTGGATCATATCATGATCTTTCTGATCCATTCACATAAGTACATGTTTACCTTCTATTTTTTCGTTAGCTCCTTGTTTTATATGGTATCTTGTGTGGCTCGATCTGCTTCAATCAAGGGAGCACCAACTTTTTCTAGCTAGGGCTTCATCTTTCTTCTTTTCATGTTCCATAATTGCAACCTCTCTTCTTTTCAACAAAACTTTCCAACCATCATCCAATATATATTTTTGGATATTATGCATATCTACTTCAAATACAACAATGTATTGAACTATAGGTTCAATTATGGTAGCCTTGTCTACCTCATTTACTTCCTTATACATTTTTGTAGTTTCTTCTAACATTTCATTTTGCACTATACTATTGAATAGTGCATCAAGCTTCATAGGAGTGTGAGGTCTCTCATATTGTTTTTTGTTTCTTTACCTTTACCAAGGTATTCTTTGTTTCTTTCTGCTTCTTCTTCTTCGAAGACTTCTTGGCTTCCTTCTCTTTTTCCCTCTTCTAAATTTTGAAAGCTACTTTTTCTTTCTCAACTTCCTCTTCACTATATGTATCAACAACGTTAATTCTCTTTCTTTTCCTGACCAAATGGGTTTCATCCTCTTCGAAATCCTCTTCATCAACAACATTGATGCCAATTTCCTTTTGTCTTGTGGCCTTTTGCTTCACTTTTCTTCTTGTAGGTGCAACAGGGGGTACTGTGGGAGAAGTCTTCTTTGTTTCTGCTCTGGTGGCATGAGCTATCAAAGGGGATTTCTCCCTTACTGAAGGACTAGTTGTAGATTTCCTTTTCTCACCAACAGCAGGAAGAGTTGTGGTAGTTGAAATTCTTGATCTCCTAGAGCTATCAAAGGCTTCTACTGTAGTCATGTCAGCTCTAGCTCTATCTCGGGCATACTTAAATCTTTCCATTGAAAGACCACTTTCTTGTGCATATATGTTAAGCATCTTGTCAACATTCTTTCTCATGACTAGTTTCTTGAATTCTAGGTGAACTTCCATTGATTTTCCTTTATAAATACCATACCTTGGTCTGTTGGGATCTTTAGGAATATTCAGTAGCACCATAGCACAACCAACAAGTTCTACTTATGACACTTCATATCCTAGTTCTAGAACCCAAATGGTCCTAGGTTCTACTACTTCCATTATGCAAAAATTTGTGGAAACTAGGAAAGTAATATCATCTTTGTATTCTTCCACAATATTCTTTGGTATCTTTTGTCTTTCATGCATCCTTCTTTGAAACATTGTAAAGAAGGAAATGAGGGAATCAACTTGTGCTTTGGTTTCTCCAAGGCTCCTTAGGTAGTCAACAATTTGACGTGCCATAGGCCTTGTAGTTGACCAATTAACTTTTCCAATAACTAGAACTAATTCCTTCAAAATGTAGAATAGAAAAAAAATTACCAATGTTCCATATTTGAATACACATTTCTTCTTATTGATTTCCTCAGATTCTCCATCAATTGTTGCCAGAGCAACTCACAGAGGTCATAATCAAAATTATTCTCAACCATGTCCTGTGCCACATGAATTAAGGTGGAAAAAATTGAATTGTCTCTATTGGTGTAGTAAATTTTGTATCCAATAACCATAGTTGCATATTTAACTATCAGGTTTATGATAGGGTTTACTGTGAGGGCTCTTTGATCAAATGTTTCACCTATTCTCTCCATTACATCCTTTTTTCAATAGATTTCAAAATTGGAACCGATTCGATAGAGTATAAATTAATGACCACCCTTATTACATCCTTGGTAATCATATGTGGCATATCAGTCCAGATGAACTGATCATGTAATCTGCTTAGGGCCATCCTAGTCCACTCGTTATCATATAAAAATTTTGGAAACCACTACCATACATCTAGTTTCTTTTCGGCTAGGGCTTTGTACTTTGGTTTTAAAGCGAAGTCATCTCGAGTTAATTCATTTATCCATACATTTGTTATCTTGGTGGGATAATTATCACCCATATTCTTGTGAGTGTATGGCCTAATGTCATCAATTGGAAAGACCCCATAAGGTATATGCGAGAATGCACGTATAGGGTCATCTTTTATGGCTTTGGTAGGGTATCTTTTAAACTTAAGTTGTGTTTTATGTGAAACATCTACTACCCTCAATGTTGCCATTGCAGTGTATTAAACTAATTTCAAACAACAATTTCTAAAAGCTAAGGCATGCAAGGATTGCTAAATTCCTTTTTCTTTGCACGTCAAATTAGGGTTTTGATGCTCTATAACACTAAATCACCTTGAATGCTTCAAATTCACTTCTCATTGCACTATTCTCTTTCAAACATTTTTGATGAAATAAATTTTCCTTCGCAAATTTCCTTTTAACTCTTCTATTTGACCTAATTCTATAATAAATGCTTCAAAACATAAAGCTGGAAACCCTAAAAACTGTATGGTAAAATCAACTTCTAAAGCTCTACAAATCTTTGCATTAGCACATTTTCTTCCACAATCTTCTTCAATAGATCTAGCATTCCATTCTCCATCACATATCCTTGTGTTGTGGCTTCAACACCTCTTTTCTGGCAAGGGACATAAGATATCCATTAAAGCTCCCCCTAAGCCATAGCTCTAGGCTTAGTTTCTAGAGGAAACATCTGCACTAGAGGATGGTACAGATTCTCCCTTATCCTCAGTCTCTTCTTTATTTCTCTAGATATTTTCCATTTCCTTCTTTACTTCAATCAGATCAATCTTTTTGACTGGTTCATTGATCTTCTTTGCATTAGATGTTTGATTTTCTTTTGAGCTTTCTCCTTTTTCAAGTCCCAAACCACCTTTATCTTTAGATTCTTTCTAACCTACAATCAATTCTTTGAGCATTGTAGAACTTGTCTTGAATTTTTCCTCATGACTTCTTGCTTTATCTAGATTTGATCTTAGATTTACCACATCTTGTTCAAGCCTCATGCATTCATCAAAAAAAAATTCACCATTACATTTAGGAATTCCTCAACTCTTTTCTTTTCATCCACTTGCACTTTCAGTTCGGTGATATCTTCATTTGCTTGGTTCAATTGTTCATTGACTTCCTTATGCCTTTGTTTTAACTTCTTGATCTACTATCTCAATTTTTTGATGCATTTGTTTTCTTCTTTAATATTTTCCTTCAAATCTCTATTTTCACCTACAACTTTTTCAAGGTCTTCAAGAGCAACTTTGATTTCTCCATCTTTGTCAAGCATGCAAACTTCTTTTGTGTATTTAATAACAAGAATTTCTTCTATAGGAATAGGAAACTTTCTATTAGCCATGTGTTCAATCTCTAAGATCTTCCCAAAGCGATCAAGCTCCTTCCAAGGATCCAAGCTCTAATACCAATTTTTGAACACTCAGAATATTGAGAGGGGGGGTGAATCAGTATTCCATTAAACCATTAAAACATTATTCATCCAATTACCAAATCACATTTAATTGATATAAGAAAAGAAAGCATGAAACATCCAAAACATCACATAACTCATGAACACCAATATTTTTACACAGAAAACCAAAAATGGGAAAAACCACAGTGAGTGTTAGCTCACAATTTATTATATCCGGATATAGTATATTATAGAAATGCTCACTGCAAGTGGACTCACTATCTAGTGGACTCACTACCCATAGAGAATAAGATAGAATATAGGATAGGTGGCTTACAGCCTATTGAACCATTACAAATGCATCTACAACATGTTGTATTAGAGTTCCAATGAAGTAAAAAATCAATCTTTACACTAATCTGGATCAATGCACTACTTTGCTCTGTATTCGCACACTTTTGATAAAATTCACATCACACACATGTAGATGGAACACCATACATTTCATCAATTTCTCATTACTCACACTTCATCCCAAAACTCTAAAAAAAATCTAACTATATATATCCACATCAAGTGTAACTTCAATTAGGTCGGCCTAATTGGAAGTAACACATAAAATTTAACTTTTCCTCCTCAAGACATTTCATTCACATCTCGCACCTTAATTCAAAATTCAAAACTCTTCAAGATAGGTCAGGATGGATATATATTAGATCCTACATAAGATAAAATTACTTTCTCATCCTTCGCAAAACATCAACCATGTTAGGTCGACCCCAAATAAGACCAAAACACAAAAACCTTCATTTGTTCATCCAATTCACCACACATGGAATTCAAAACTCGATCCCATCTATAAGCTTGGATTCAACACCGCAACTCAAAATGTTCATCCATGGAGGAATGTGGAATCTCCCACGCCAACACTTTGTACAAGAAATAACTGTAATATACATAACTCAACTTTTCCATTCATATCTTCTAGTATAATTTTCCAATAAATAAAATCTCTTGGATTTGTATGCATCTGATGTTCTCCAAAATAATTTTAGAACCACAAAGTTATATCTCTATTTGTGGTAAAGTGCGGACCCAAAAACTAATGCACTAAACCATTGTACTAGCAAGTTTGATACTTAGCCAAATTTCTGAGTAGTTATACTTTCTGAACCAACTTATCTTCTACAAATTTCTTCAACAACACTTCAAAACCATGCTATAATGATCCAATGCAATTTTGGCATCAATGAAAACACTAGATCATGCATTATGTGCATACCATGCTCATGTTGTTAGACTACATCATCAAAGGCAATCTTCTTAATCTTTCAATAGTCAATATATATGTTGAATTGTTTTTGGTATTTTGAGGATATAGATGTGACATATATTGTGTATGATGTGAATTTGATCAAATCAGTGTGAAGTTGAAGATCTAAGTTGTGCGAATGAAGAGAATTGCAGAGAGTTGAATTGGAATCAGTGTGAAGATTATTATTGTGCTTCATTGGAACTGTATTCATGCATATTGTAGATGCATTTGTAATAGTTCAAAATAGGTTATGATTCACCATCTCTCTTCTATCTTTTTCTCTGTGGACATTAAGTCCACCTGCAGTGAAAATTTTTGTAATATACTATAGCCGGTTGTATTATATTGTGATCTAACCCTCATCGTGGTTTTTCCCACTTTGGGTTTTCTACGTAAAAATCCTGGTGTTTATGTTTTATGTGATGTTGTGGATGTTTTCATGCTTTCTTTCTTTATTGTAGTTGAATATACATTAGTGATTGGATGTTTAATGTTTGGATGGTTTAAGAGAAAATTGATTCATGCCCCCCCTCTTAGTATTTTGGGTGTTCATCAATTGGTATCAGAGCTTGGTTCCTTGGAAGGAGCTTAACTACTTTGGGAAGGTCTTTGAGATTGAACACATGGATGATAAAAAGTTTCCTATTCCTCCAGAAGAGATTCCTACTTTTGATTTTATAGAAGAAGATTGCATGCTTGACAAAGATGGAGAACTCAAAGTTGCTCTTGAAGACCTAGAAAGAATTGAAGGTGAAAACAAAGATCTAAAGGAAAATTTCAAAGAAGAAAATGAATGTATCAAGAAATTGAGAGAGAAAATCAAGAAGTTTAGAGAAAGGCATAAGAAAGTCAATGAAAAATTAAAACAAGCAAATGAAAGCATCACCAGATGGAAAGTACAAGTTGAAGAAAAGAAAAGAATTAAAGATTACTTGAATGCAATGGTGAAAAGAAAATATAATGAATGCACAAGGCTTGAACAAGAAGTGGTAAATCTAAGATCAAATTTGGAGAAAGCAAGAAGTCATGAAGATAAATTCAAGATGAGTTCTACAATGATTGATGAGTTGATTGCAGGTCAGAAAGCATTCAAAAATAAAGATGGTTTAGGATTTGAAAAAGGTGAAATCTCAAAATCAGATAAACACCTAATGTAGAAAAGAAGATCAATGAACTAGAGAAGAATGGAGACAATAAGAACAATGGTAAGATTTGGAATCAAATAAATGAAGCTAGAAGACCTCCGGTTAGACAGCCAAATGCTCAAAGGTACCCATCTTTCAATGTTTTTTTTTCTCTTGCGATAAATTTGGACATAGAGCAATGGAATGTAAAAGTAGAATAAATTAGAATTTTCCATCCTTTACTAGTCAATGCTTTACATGCAATAAATTTGGACAAAGAGAAAATGAATGCAAAATTCAAATGATGAATGCATATAGCAATTTAAGAATGATTCAATCTTTCAATGGTTACTGTTATACATGCTACTGATTTGGACACAAAGCTAATCAATGTAGATCTAGAATGAATGGAAGGAATATTATTCAAAAGAATGTTGTATGTCACAATTGTAGTAGACCTAGACATATTGCTAAGTTTTGCAAAAGCAAAAACACAAGGATAATCCGGTAAAGAGGAATGAACTAGTCAAAAAGGTTGATTTGATTGAAGTAAAGAAGGAAATGGAAAATATTTGGAGAAAGAAGGAAGATAAAGATGAAAAGGGATAATTTGTACCATCCTTCAATGTAGATGTTTCTTTTGGAAACTAAGCCAAGAGTTATAGCTTAGGGGGAGCTTCAATGAATATCTTTTGTCCTCCACCAGAAAAGAGGTGTTGAGGCTACAACACAAGGATATGGGATAAAGATCCACATGCTTGATCTACTATTTCAAAAGAAAAAATATCAATATTGAAGTTTGTAAAGCTTCGAAAGTTGATTGTGCATACAATTTTAGGGTTGCCAACTTTATGAATTGAAGCATTTATTGCAGAATTTTGGTAGATCAAAGGGTTATAATAAAATTTTCTAAGGACAATTCATTTCATCAAATACATTTGAAGAGAAGTAGTGCAGCGAAAAGATAAATTGAAGAGTTCAAGGTGATTTGAGATTCAAAGCATCAAAACCTTAATTCGGAAAATGAAGTTAAAAAGGAATTTTACAAATATTGAGTGCTCTAGCTTTAAGAAATTTTTGTTTAAATTCAGTTTGAATATTCATTATGATGGCTACACCTAAGGATATAGAGGTTATAGAGAAACCCCAACCTAAATTTAAAATATACCCTATGAAATCTATAGAAGATGACCCACTAGGCGTTTTCTTGCACAATTTGTATGGGGTCTTATCAATTGAGGATATTAGGGCATACATTCATATAAATATGGAAGATAATTCTCCTGGTAAGATAAGGGGTGTATGGGAAAATGAATTAACTGGTGAGGACTTCACCCTAAAGCCAGAATGCAAAAACCTAGTTAAGAAGAAACTAGACATATGCCTCGCATGATTACAAAGGAGGTGATAAGAGAGATCATTGGTCTATGCTCCACCAAGTCAATTCCTATTTTGAAATCTATTAAAAAAAAGAGGTAATGGAGAAAACTTGTGCTACATTTGATCAGAGATCCCTTGCTATGAATCCTATCAAAAACCATGTTGTTAGGTATGTTTCCATGGTCATTGGTTACAAAATTTACTTCACAAATAGAGACAACTTTGTTTTTGCCACCACAATCAATGTGGCACATGATATGGTAGAGAATGGTGCAGAATATAACCTATGTGAGTTGCTTAGGCAACAAGTGATGGAAAATTTAAAGGAGATTAAAAAGAAGAAATATGTGTTTAAGTATGGCACTTTGGTAATGTGCTTACTCTTCTACTTTTTGAAGGAGGTTCCTCTAATTGGAAAGGTTAACTGGGTAAGTGGAAGGCCCATTGCACATCAAATTGTAAATTACATTAGGAGCCTTGGAGACATCAATGCACATGATGATGCCCTTACTACCTTCTTTGCAGTATTTCAAAAAAGAATGCATGAGAGAGAGAGAGGATTCCTAGGTCAATTGTGGAAAAGTATAAAAGTGATATCACATTCTTGATTTCCATAGATCATTGCATTATGGAGGTATTCAAACCAAGATAAATTTGGGTTCCTAAATTGGGTTATGAGGTAACAGAGGCAGAGCTAATTGGTTGTGCAGATGTTTTATTGAATAGTCCTAAAGATACAACAAAACCAAGGTATGGTAATTTTGAAGAAAAATACATGGAAGTACACATGAAACAAAACGAGCCACATATCAAGAAAAACGTTGATGCTATGGTTGATATATATGCACAAGAATGTGGCATTTCAAAGGAAAATGTGTGATATGCTAGAGAAAGAGCAAGAGTAGATATGAGTGTTGGAGAAGCTTCAAGTAGCTCAAAAAGATCAAGTAGAATAGCTACCACACCACCATCTATTTAGAAGTCCTCCAGGGCTTTACCTACTACTAGAGAAAAGAGAAAATATACTGCCAGTCCTCTGATAAGGGAGAAATCCCCTTTGGTTGTGCATGCCACCAAGGAAGAGAAGAAGAGAACCACCACTGCTGCACCCCCTATTTCCCTAGCTAAGAGGAGAATGAAACAAAGGATATTGGGATAAATTTTGTTGATGTAGAAGAAGATTTGGAAGAATATGTACCCCCATTGGTTAGAAGAAGAAAGAGTGATGCTTCACAAGGTAAAGCTAGCACCAAAAGGAGAAGGGTTGACATAATAGATACTAAGAGCGAAGAGGAAATACAAAAGGAAAAAGAAAGATTTAAAATTCAAGGGAGAAGAAGAAGAAATCCAAGAAGGATTCACCAGATAATAAAAATATTGTAGAAGCAAAGAAGAATCTGAGAAAAATCAAGGAAAAGAAACAATCTGAACCGGTAAGGCCTTACTCACCAATGAAACTTGAGGCACTATTCAATAGCATTGTACAGAATGAAATGTTAGCAAAGACAGTTGCTTTCTATAAATATTCAGATGAGGTGGATAAGACCACCATCATAGAATCCATAATCAAATATATATATATATATATATATATATATATATATATATATATATATATATATATTATTGAAGTTGACATTCTGGAATATCAAGAAGGATATTCCTAATGATGAATTATGGAAGATTTTTTTGGAGAGAAGACAAGAGGCAATACAATAACATGAAAGGTTGAAAGATGAATCCTTGGAAAGAGTTGGTGCTCCACTTTTTGAAGATGGCATGGGCACATTGGTCAGCATATATAGTAAGGAGATGAGAACCAAATAAAGAGTCAGAAATCAATGATAAAGCAGGAGATTGTGTAGAAGCTAGGATTGCTTCCAATGATTGAAGAAGATATAAATGATGATACCATTTCTCTTGAATCAAATGTGGAAGAAGAAGTGAAAATAAATGATTCTCAACATGAGTAGGATACAAATGATGAAGTTGCATTGGATAACACCCCTTCAGAAGTGGAGGATATGCCAAAAGAGAATGAAGAAGAGGCAATGATCAGAGAATACAATGCAAAGGAAAATGTCACAACTTCTCCTTTGGTACAAAATGTTGAAGTTATTCCTCTGGAAAACACATAAAAAATTGTAGAGGAAGAGAACACTAGCAAGTTTGATGATAAAATTTATGATGTGGAGCATGAAGAAGAAAAATTTGATGAAGAAAAGGAAGAGAATGAAGAAGAAGAAGAAGACAAAAACATGGATGCATCTAGAGATGCAGAGAAAGACAAATCAGCTGACTCTGGTACTACATATGATAAGGGAAAGGTTGTGGAAGTTACAAAGACTCTCGGTAAATCTTTCAACTCCCCTAGAGATTCTCTAAGAAATATATTGAGTGTATAGCCTAGTTTCCAACCAATTGTCTCTTCACAACTATTGCAACTACCAATGAATCAAGGAAATGTTTACTTGAATGTAAGATCTCTCCTATCCACAAGCTTCAATTAGGAGACATGTTCCATGGATCCATGAGGAAAGAGATATTTGATTCACATAAAAAGAGTGAAGAATTAATGGATGAGGCAGTTAATGCATTGCATGAGTTCATACCTGGATCAAATGTAGAAACATCTCTATCAGGTATGGATAATCTCAAACTATTGATTGATTCCTTCAAAACATATGCATCTAGACTAAAGATAGAGGCAGAGAAAGAGTTCGAAAAGAGGATAAGTGACAAAAGGATGCTAGAGATAACAAAGAAATGTGTTATTTCACATAAGAAATTTTTAGAATTATTGAAGGATGCAAAAGCATGTGTAGATGAGGCTAAGAAACTGTTGCGATATGGCATGAAATGGCCTAGAGCCACACAAAGTATAAGAAAGGAGATGAACTCTATTGAGTCTTAGATTAATGCCACCTCTAGTGTATATGACCCAACAGTTGACCTCACTTGTGTGACAAGGAATTCCATAGAAGATATTCACAAGAAGTTCTTCTAGCTGTAGGCACAAAAAGAGCACATCATTTTGTAGTTTGGAGAGGTAAGGGATCTAGTCAATCCCAAAATTACAATTGTTTCTAGAGCTCTTCTCAATTCTGACAAGGTCAAGAAGATGAATCTAGTACCTACTACTCCAGAAGAAGGAGAAGAACTTTTGTTAGAATTTGAAATGAAAAATAAGTTTCTTATGGAGGCTAAGCAAGAATGGGAGAAAGTAAGGAAATCCTGGGAAGATCAATTGAATAAGTTGCATGATTCAACCTTCGGTTGACTCATTCCATCATCTTTTTATGTATTTTAGTTCAAATTCTTTGTAAATATGCAGACCATATAGAATTATTTCAATATAATTTTGAGTTTTTGCTCTAGTATATGACTCAGGGGGATTCAACTCATTATTTTTCCAACTATATATATGACTACTTCATTTGAGAGGAGTTCTAGTAAAGAATAGTTTATATAGGCGTCATTTTTCCTTGATGTCAAAGGGGGAGAGTATTGGAGAGTATTTTTTAATATTTTTGGCATGTTTCCATCAATGATTAAGGGGGAGATTATTAGAAGTTTGAGTATATAGTCATTGATGATGTTGTCTAGCAACATGAGCATAGAATGTACATAACAACATGATACAGTGTTTTCATTGATGTCAACATTGGTGTGGAACATTTTGATTAATCCTAATAGGTTTTGGAGTTGCTATGGAAGACATTTGGGCAAGTTGAGTTGGTCCAAAAAGATCAGTTATGTGGAAATCTAACTAAGTGTCATTTATTCTAGTTTAGTGTTACAATGAGTCAATTTTTGGGTCCACACCACTCCGCAAATGAAGATATCACTCTACAATTCTAACATTAATTTAGTGGATGTTATATGCTTCTAAATTCAAGATTTCATCTTGATTGGACATACAGGTTGAGAGATAAGAGTAGCATAGTTCAACCTAGCATATTACAGTCATTTTCTGTACAGTGTGTTTGTGTGGGAGATTCCACACTTTTCTGCAAATAAGATTTTGTCCTTGCGGTTTTGAAGTTAGTTTCCAAATTTCAATTAAGCTTTAATTCTAGATGGTATTGATTTTTGAGGGCCATGTGTCAAGATATGAATACATAGATGAAGGTTTTTATATTTAGGTCTTATGCGAAGCCAGCCTAATATGTTTGAATGTATGCGAAGGGTAAATATGTATTGCTATCTTACGTGGGATCTATTTTAGGTCCATGCCAACCTATCTTAAGGATTTTTAAATTTTGAATTGTGGTGCATAATATGGATGAAGTGTTTTGGATCCAACAAGTTATATTTTGGTGTTGCATTTGATTAGGCCAACCTAATTGATGTTACACTTGATGTTGATTATGTATGATGTGAATTTGAGTAGAGCAGTGTGAAGTTGAAGATCTAAGTTGTGTGAATGAAGAGCATTGCAGAGAGTTGAACCAGAATCAACATGAAGATTATTATTGTGCTTCATTGGAATTGTATTCCTACATGTTGTAGATGCATTTGTAATAGTTCAAAATAGGTTGTGATCCATCATCTCTCTTCTATATTTTTTCTCTATGCGTAGTGATTCCACTTGGATAGTGAGTCCACATGCAGTGAGCATTTTTGTAATATACTATTACTGGTTATAATATATTGTGAGCTAACCCTCACCATGGTTTTTCCCATTTTGAGTTTTCAACATAAAAATCCTCGTGTTCGTGTGTTATGTGATGTTGTGGATGGTTTCATGATTTCTTTCCTTAAATTGCAATTGAATATGCATTAATGATTGGATGTTTAATGTTTGGATGATTTAAGAGAATATTGATTCACCCCCCATCTCAATATTATGGGTGTTCAACACAACCATACATCCTAGAGTTCAACACAACGGAAATAACATAAGAAATGCTCAGCAAACATAAATTATCATTAATTCAACAACTTCCAGTCTTACATGCATCATATTCTACAAGTGTAGAATGACTAGGGCTCACAAGCATGTTGTAGGGCATTACAAGATATTACAATTGGCACAAGGCCTTATTAGAACTATCAAGACTATCCTGAAACAACTGAGTTATTTCCTAACTACCTGAACTACCAAACTAGTGAACTCACTTTCAATGGATTACAAATGATCTTAACTATGAATCCCTAACTCTGATTATGATCTGCATCAATCTCAAGGGCTTATAAACCCCAATACAAGATCAAACGTGTAAGTCGGCCAAGAATATGAGAAGACAATGCATTGAGAGATGGAAACATATTGCAAATCTCCAAGAAAGTTCCCCTGGACCTAAAATGCCTTGAATGATGTTTCATTAAGCTTCACACATTCTGAAAATGTTATGCACATCCATCTTGAACCAGATAGGCCCTAAATGCTCAGATAGAGAATTGACAGCAAACTTCTAAGAGTGATAACTTTCCACAAACGAATGAAAATCTCTAAAATATGGATATGTTGAAGATGTCCTTGTGTAGAATCTATATCCTACTTTGCGAGCTAAGAAATGATAATGTAGTAAAATGCAGAAGAAAGTACTGAGACAGATACAAATTAAACTATAAAGAGATTTTTTTTGGTTGATATAGGATTGCTTTACAACTAGGGATGCGCCTACATCACAATTGAAACTCATGATATTATTTAGATAATGTTTCATATTTTCTCCATGCCTCAAATCTCATACTGGGCCTAATTATATTCTTACTTTTCAGGCCTTAACCTATACCACCAACTCATACTACTTCTAGGAATGCAATTATTTCATACTCATACCACACCTAGGAATGGTACACATGATCATTCTCTTAAAATTTCCACAAAATTCCCCTTTGGGATTTAGAATGTTCCTAAAAATGTATCATAAGAGCACCTTAAGGGATAATCTAGAGTATAAAAGTACTCCATCTACTCTTACTCTTGAGGGATTTAAGTGGCATGATATCACAACTAATGCTTCAAGAGATTCACTTCATGAAATACCATCTCTACATGTGATTAATGAGTATAGGTCATTGCATATTGTGGTTAAGCATAGAGATGTTAGAGTTAAGTTTTCCCTATTAGACAATGGGTTTGGATTGAATATATGTAGTAAATATTTTCTTGTGACACAAGTTATGTTGCAAGTATGAAAGTGTTGTCATTGATGTCAACAAGCTTGCGTTGTCATTGGTGTCAATTATACAGTGATTGAAAGAGATTGATACTTTGATTAGTTGCATTATGTTGTCATTATTTAAGTTAATGGTGTTAACCTCTGGTGTTTCTTTGATAAGTTTTTGTTTATGATTGTGGTAGTGATGAAGATGTTGAGGATATTGAGAAAATTGATAAAAAAAGGAAACGTGGTGTTGCAGAGGTGTTCTGGTTTTGCTTCATATTCCTTCTGGGTTGAAGATATTTTTTGGTCTGGATATGTTGGTTAGAGGTGTTCATAGTTTCTATATCCAGAATTTGGGCTTCTAGATTGATGTATAGAAGATGTTATGTTCACCAGTGTGTGAACTAGATTCACAATGTTGCTTACAAAGGTGTCTGGGAGAAATGTTTTTTCTTCGCGTTTCTTCATAGTTGTGCTTCAGATCTTGCAATTCAGGTGTCTCTTGCTTGTGTTAAGAGGATTCATGGATTGGAGCTCTGAAAGATGGTTTTTAATGTTACAGTATTTGGCAGAGTGGTTTGAGTGTACAAGCTATGCATATTCTAAAGGTAAAATTTGTTGTGAAGGATTTTGATGGATTTCAGGATGTTAGAGGCATATTCTAGATTATGATGAAGCGTGGTGTGTGGTTTGCAATTCGTCTTTGGATTTGAGGAAGCATGTACTTCAAAATTTAATGGTTTTTACATGAGTATCAGGAAACCTGAGGTTTACACTACATTTGAAGATGTTCAAGTATTAATGAAGGTGTAGCATGCCATTTGAGAGGTTTTTTGGGTCCCAATTAAGTTTTGTATTGGTTCACTTTCATTCCTATCCACCGTGGGAATGCTTAGTGCCAACCTATTTTTGAATTTGTGAAATGTGAGATGTGTGTAGCTGACTTGAAGATGTTTTTCAAGTTGTGGATGGTATAAATTCAAGGTGAGTTGATGTGAGATGATGTGTGGAATAGAGTTGTGTGTTGTGATGTGAAATTAAGTGCAGAGTTGCAAAATGCAGTACAAGCTATAATGTAAGATTGTTGAATGCATGATGAGGGCACAGCCCGAGACACAGAAAATAACCCACAAACAAGAGAATAATTTTATTATTCAGAAAATGGAGCTTCTTACATGTAGATTATCTCAATCCCCAAGTTCTACAACACATGCAAGTTACAGAAAGCTACAGAATAACCCTTTCGCAATATGCGAGCTTGTCCCCAAAAAGTTACCCAAAAATTAGAAACTCGCACATAAATAGAGCTCCTCATTAGTTTGGAGCCAAAACAACATTCAAATTTGAGTTTAGGCGGTTTGACGCTGAAAATTTACAACATGAAGTTCAAATTTCAAAAGAGCATTTGCAATTTTATCTTCTAGAAAGTGTGCCAACTTCTCGAGGCCATAACTTTTGATCTGGGACTCCGATTCGCGAACCGTTTGAACCATTGGAAATGTGACGAAGTCAATAACGCGCTCAAAATCCTCTGCACCAATTTTAGCAAGTTTCAGGGCCGTTCTAGGAAATCTAAGTGCCTCAAATCTAACTCAGAAGATTTTCAGGTGCAAATATGGGAAACTAAAACTGCAATATCTTTCCACCCAGAAATAGAAAATAAAAACCGTAAATTGGGAATTTCATTATGACAAAAAGGGTATCCAAAAATGTAAAAACATCTAAAAATCAAGAAACTTGAAATTTAACTATTTTTGGGTGATGCAAGATTGCCCTTACACCACTAGATGCTCTTGCATCAGACACCCAGGGTCATTTGAGAAGTGACCCCGTCACGTCTCAAATGGTGCAGGAAAACCCAAATGGTCAACCTCTACCTTAGGCAACCAGCATGAATCTTCAACAGGCCTTCCTTTCCATTTCACGGATATTCTTCATCGCCTGTCCGGTACTCCTTCCCACATGACTATCCAAGATTTATTCAATCTCCTCCTTTTCAAGTAGGTGCTGGAATCCCATACTGTTCCATCGTTGGTACTTCCTCTCGCCACCTTCATGATACTCTATCAAATTTGAAATGTTGAACACAAGGGAAATGTTGAATCCATCTGACAACTCTACCTCATATGCATTCCCTGAATCATGCCTCTTCAAAATTTTACAGGGACCGAACTTCTTCATCTTCAATTTGTTATATGTTCCCACTGGAAACCTTTCTTTCCTCAAGTGGACCATCACTCCATCACCAATCTGAAACTCCTTATACCTCCTCTTTTGATCTGCCTTAGCCTTATAATGCATATTCATCTTGTTAATATGTTCTCTTACCTTCTCATGTATATCCTTGATGTGTTCTGCAAAATCTTCAGCTTCAGCACTTATTTTCTTCTCTTGGTCCATCTTCCTCAATTATGGAGTTGTTCTGGGGCTACCTACATACACAATCTGGAATGGTGATCTACCAGTGCTTATGTTGACAAAATTGTTGTAAGAAAATTCTGCCTGGGGTAAGATCAAGTACCATCCCTTAGTTTTATCTCCTACCAAACATCTCAGTAGGTTACCTAGACTCTTGTTAATAACCTCTATCTGCCCATATGTTTGTGGATGGTGTGTAGAACTGAACTTTAGCTCTATCTTCAGCTTCTTCCACAAGGTCCTCCAAAAGTACCCCACAAATTTGGTGTCACGATCTGAAACAATACTCTTTGAAGAACAAGTCAACAATGTGGACTGCATCATGGGTCTTCTGACATGGAATGAAATATGCCATCTTCAAAAACCTATCAACCACTACAAAGACTGAATCATTCCCTCATTGTGTCCTTGGCAAACCAAGAACAAAGTCCATACTTATATCCTCCCATGGCCTCTCTGGTACAGGTAAGGGCTGATATAAGCATGTATTCTGGCTCACTCCTTTAGCCATCTGACATACCCGCAGCTTTGTACAAACTTCTTCACATCCTGTGACAACTGAGGCCAATAATAATGCTCACTGATAATGGCAATGGTCTTATCCCGACCAAAATGTCCTGCCATTCCTCCACTATGCTTCTCCTTTATCAGGTTCTCCCTCATGGAACTCCTCGGGATACACAATTAACTTCCCTTAAATAACATGCCATCCTGGATTATGAAATCCAGCCACCTTGTCCTGTCCACTGTAACAAGTTTCTTGCAAGCTTTCCAAGCCTCTGCAAAATCAGGATCTTTTGCATATAGTGTCTTGATTTCATTGAACCCAACCACTTCAATCTGCATCTTTGTCATCAATGTATGCCTCCTACTTAAGGCATCTGCAACCCTATTTGACTTCCCACTCCTATGTTTCAAAACAAAGGTATAACTCTGCAAAAACTCTACCCATTTCATATGCCTTTGATTTAATTTTCCCTGACTATTTATGTACTGCAAGGCCTAATGATTAGTATATAGAACAAATTCCTTCAGCAACAAATAATGTATCCATTTCTTTAATGCTTGAACTATCGCATAAAATTCCTGATCATATACAAAATACTTTCTCTTGGCATCATTTAACTTTTCACTGAAATAGGCAATGGGCTTACCTTCGGCTCAACACTACTCCAATGGCACAACCACGCATCACAATCCACCAAAACACCTTGTTGAAATGAGGGAGACCAAAGTTGTTTCACAATTCAGTTCAGTCAGCTCAAAACTTTTGTTGTCCTATCCCGCTTGAATTCTTTTTCTATCCCCTCTCATTGTTTTAGGTCAAGGGTCCTATTTTCTACTAAAGTTTCTAATGAACTTTCATATAAAACTAACCAAATAAGCCCGGAAATATCTCACCTCGATGCTTGAGTTCTTGGGGTGGAGCCATTCGAGAATAACCTTCACCTTCCTGCAGGTCCATCTTGAGACCTTCTGCTGAGACAACAAACCCCAAGTATACTAACTCCCTCTTCACAAAACTGCACTTCTTCAGATTAATCAACAGTTTCTCTTCTCTTAACTTCTCAAAGACTCTCTGAATATGCATCAGATGCTCATCCAGCGTCTTCTTGAAAATCAAATATCATCTAAATACACAATAACAAAACTTCGGATATTCTTTTATTTTACTTGTTCATGAAATTACGCGCCAGATAGCGGTGCATTAGTTAAAAGCAGCCCAAAAGGCGCAGGCCGCCACTCGTCTGAGCCCTCTTTGGTCTTGAAGGCCGATCTTCCATTCGTCTCCCTCAAATGGATCCTGAAGTGATATCCACTCTTTGGATCAATCTTTTAGCTAGTACTTTGAAGCTCCTCAGCAGTCCATCGGTCATCATGCTTGGTAGGGGAAATTTGTACTTGATTGTTATCTTTCGGCACATGGCTCGAGGAATCTATACACGTCCTCCACATCCTTCTTTGGGGCTAGTACTGTAGGTACTGCATATGTACTCAAACTCTCCCATATCAAACCCTTTCTCAACAACTCTTGAACTTGTTTGTTCAACTCCTCATTTTATGCTGGAGTTATTCCTGCTTGAGCTACCTTATTTTGGAGAAAGGCTCCAGAATCAAATCAATCGATGTTGATCTTTCCTTATTAATTATGGTAAACCCTTGGGTACATTATCAGAAACAATATCCTGAAACTCATCCAACATCCCATAAACTTCTTCTGGAACCTTCTCACTATCCTCCTTACTCACTCTAGGAATCAATGCATAACACACATGCTCATGCTACATACCTTCTAAAATTTTTCTTCCATCTACATAACAAATTCTACCACTATTGCATACCTTTTCTTTGGTCTCCTTCACGGGTTTCAACTTGTGACGAACCCCATCCTTTGTCAAGGAATAAGTGTTTGCATGGCCATCGTATAGCTCACCTATCGGCCGCCACGCGGCCTCACAACAACATGTGACATGCATCCATGGGATGACATCGCCAAATTACCTCATCATGGTAGCTCAGATCTTGAACTTTACTAGACCTTTGCTCATTGACCAAAACTTTGTGGTCTTTCTGCAACCAGGCAATCCGATATGGATGCGGGTGCCTTTCCCTCTTCAGCTTCAACTTTGTGACCATCTCCTCTAACACTAGATTATCGGTGCTCCCACCGTCAATAATGACATCACAACATTTTCCTTCACACTTGCACCTTGTGTGAAACAGATTCTTCCTCTATTCTAGTTTCTTTTCCTCAGTCACCAGGGCTCTCCTAATCACTAGGGCTTCTTCCCTTTTAGCATCATCGGAATGTTCAAATTGGGCCTCCTCATCTACATGCGCAACCCTTCCACGACCTTCTGGCCTTTTGTCTGCCCTTCCTTGGTGTTGTGGACATTCATAGGCTCGATGCCCTTCTTCACCACACTGGAAACATGTTCCTCACGGCCACACTCTTCGGATCCTTGTCCGCTATCTCCCTGTCTCCTACACTGCGGTGCCATTGTTTTGATCGCGGTAGAAATTGTCATTTCTTTGGCAGGTTGATACCCGCATCTTCACCTTTTATTTTTCATCATCGTTTTGGCTTCACGGGGTCTTCCATTGCCTTAAACTGACCTACTTCGTCCTTTTTGCTTGCCATCAAATCTTTTGTTCAACTTCTCTTCCACCTTGAGCAAAGCCCGTGCATCTTCAATGGTTGTCCATTAGAAATCCAGGCTGCTTCCTCACGAATGCTGATTACGTAAACGTTAAGATGTCGAGCTACCTTCTCCTTATTGGCTCTATGTGACCGTTCGTTGATTATCTTGTGAAAATACAGGTATATTCTTTCATAGATCTACTTCCCTTTGCTTCCAACCCTTGCAATTTCTTCAATAGGTCTAACTCATAGTCCACTGGTATGAACTGCTTCTTCAGTTTCTCTACCATGCGATCCCATCTGGTGATCTTGACTTTTCCTCTTCGATTTCTTTCCAACTGGACCTCTTTCCACCAAATACTGGCATGGCCCTTCGGCTTCATTTTGCATAGGCACCAACTTAATCACGGGTCCTCCTATTTCTCATACTAAAATATTCTTCTAGCTCGTTGATCGGTCGATCAACTCTTAAGTTTAGACTTCGGAATAACCCAGGAACCGCATACGGGTCTTTTCCCTATCTTCAAAATGGCCCTTATTAGCCGCATTTGGTCTTGATCAATCGCTTCTTCTTCCTCTTCTAAATTTGAACCTTCTTCCTCTCCTTCATCCTCACTTTCCTCCCTCAGGTTTAACCCTCTTCTCAACTTCTCTTGTAACGCATCAATCTGTCTTTGGAGGGCTGCCAGTGCATCTCTTTCACCAATATTTCTGCCACCTTGACCACCTCTATCACCACCATGCCTACCAGGCATCACTCTGGAGGCATCTTTCTTGACCTCACGACCCACAACCTGATCTGATGCGAGGCGCCTCCACGTCGGCGATCATCCCACCGCGGCTCAAAGAAAGCCCACTCTACGATACCACTTGATGAGGGGCCGCGGCTGGAGACTACGGAAAATAACCCACAAAAAAGAGAATAATTTTATTATTCAGAAAATGGAGCTTCTTACATGCAGAGGATCTCAATCCCCAAGTTCTACAACACATGCAAGTTACAGAAAGCTATAGAATAACCCTTTCACAATATGTGAGCTTGTCCCCAAAAAGTTACCCAAAAATTAGAAACCCGCACATAAATAGAGCTCCTCATTAGTTGGAGCCAAAACAACATTCAAATTTGAGTTTAGGCGGTTTAGCGCCAAAAATTTACATGAAGTTCAAATTTCAAAAGAGCATTTGCAATTGTATCTTCTAGAAAGTGTGCCAACTTCCCAGGGCCATAACTTTTGATCTGGAACTCTGATTTGCGAACCGTTTGAACCGTTGGAAAGATCACAAAGTCAATAATGCACTTGAAATCTGCTACATTGATTTCAGCAAGTTTTGGGGCTGTTCCGGGAAATCTAAGTGCCTCAAATCTAACTCATAAGATTTTCAGGTGCAAATCTGGGAAACTAAAACTGTAATATCTTTCCACCCAGGAATAGAAAATAAAAACCATAAATTGGGAATTTCATTATGACGAAAAGGGTATCCAAAAATGTAAAAACATCTAAAAACCAAGAAACTTGAAATTTAACTATTTTTGGGTGATGCAAGATTGCCCTTACACCACTGGATGCTCCTACATCAATGCAGTGAGTTGGAGGTATCTTGATCTCTTGAAGGTTGTGAATGTTGTTGGAGCTATTGTGGTGGATTCTCTATTGCATTGAGATCATGTTTTTTGTGTAACATTCTATCTTCTTTCTTTTTTTATTCTGGTAGTAAGCCTGAGTTGTGAACCTTTCTAGACAGTGTGTCCTATTCTAGAAGTAAGCCTCCTTGTACCAGTTTTGCAATTAATTATATTGTGAGCTAATCCTCACCATGGTTTTTCCCTCCTAGGGTTTTCCATGTAAATCTAATATTCTCTTGTGTATGGTGTTGTTTTAGTTTTTGTTATCTGCATTTCATGTTTAAACATTATAACAGATTAAAGGTTTAATGAATGCATGTGGATCTTATTACTATTGAGGGTTTTGATGTTTTAATTGATACAACTAATTCACCCCCCCCCTCTTAGTTGTCTTGTTCATTCAACAAGTTAGTTATTCTAATCTCTTGAAACCTGAGGTAGCTATTAAATTATTTGACATCATATAGGAATCACTTGGCTATGTCACTTTGTCTATCACTCTAGAGCTCATTACACTTTAAATTAATTTTCAAGTGATTCCTAGAAATATAAATATGCAAAATTCTTTTGGGGCATCCATGGATTCATGTGATGGTTGTTTTCCTCGTCCACACTTCATCACAAAATTAAGTTTGCTCATCAAAATAGGAAATTTTATGGTGATAGACAATGACAACCCATATGAGTTTTTCCAAGTAGTTAAAAAGGATAAAATATTAAATATCTCCAACATAATTAATCATGCCTATGATTTTTCCAACAACTAACCCTAATTCTCTCATGCATCATGTCAATTTTGAAGATAATTGGGGCCCATTAGATTTTGAAACATCAAGCCCTAGAAAATAAAAACAAAATCATGAGAATGAAGCTTCTTATTCACCTATTGATCATAATTTATGTGTCACATCACATTTGGATTCTCATATAGACACTCATTCTAATGAATTTGATAGCTCTCATTGATCCAAAACTATTGGGAATTCAATGTGTCTCAACCTTAACATGTTTCAAGTATTTATTTGTAATTATCTATTTCTATCTATTTTTCCCAAATTTTAATATATTTAATTATTAATCAAACTATCCTCACATGGAAATGGGGCATTGGAATTTGATGTGACATATTTATAAATTTTTAGTCCTTTGTAGGGTGTTTTGTAAGTTGTTATTAAGGTGGCTATATATAGCAAAATTAGAGCACCCTATTTTGGAGGGATTATATGATAGATGCTTAGGACTTATTAAAGCTTATAAAAGGGTGAGTTACTTTAGAATCTTGACGAACATTATGATGGATATGTATACTTATCATGCAACTCTATTTTTGGGCAATGGGAGTTACAATCTTGGGCCCCCATGTTGGGTGAGTAGTTATAATAAAATATGATAGTTGTAGAGGCAATATTGATTTACTATTTTTAGCGGATTGTAGAATCTTCCTAGGTGGACATTGGAATTGGAATCTTACTTGAGCATCATACCACTAGGTTGATTTAGTATATTATTTTTTCAAACCATTATTGGTTTCTAGGTTTATCATTGCTTATAAATTGGGAGTTGGAGTTGTAGCATGTATGTTTGAACTTGTGGGTATTAGAATGCTAATGAAACTTCTCCAAAATTCTATGTTGGTGATTCTCCTTTGAAATATTACTTTGCAAGTGTGTTTATTTTATTTGATAATACATTGAATAGGTTTTGGAGAGTGGGGTTTTTCTTCCAAAAGGGTTATCCCCAAGTAAACATCGATGTAATGTGTTATATTATTTATACTTTTATTTGTGTTTTTTCTTATTTTTTATAATTATTCAGATCATATCTAAAAAAATTATATACATATATCCTCTCAATATTAGCATAGGAAGTTGATTTGTTTTCCCCTTTCTTCCTTGCAAGGGGTATCATAGCTCAATTACCTATAGTTTCAATTTTTTTGTTGGGTTTTTTGAGTTAATCCATATTTGAGTAGGAGGTTGTGTAGGAGAGAACTTTGTGATCTTATTGCAAGAAATGAAAATAGAAAAAACATAAAGTATGTTTGAGGTTTTTTTAAAAATTGGTACAAACTTCAAGCTATGGAAGATGAAAATTGAGGATACATTGGTAGATTGTGATCTATGTGGTGCCATAGATAAGAAAGTTTTAAGACTTGAAAACATAATTGGAGCTACTCAATATGACATTATGGATCAAAAGTCAAAGGTCCTCATAAGATTACATTTTACAAATTATATTTTTATTAATGTTCATGCAAAGAACCTAATATAAAGATATTATGGCAAAATTTTGTTAAAACCTATCAATAAAATTCCCTAATAAATTGTTTATATGAAATAATTGTTATTCCTCAAGAATAGAGGAAGGTGCACAAATCATAGGCCACTTGAATACATTTAATATGTTGGTGGCCTAGCTAAATTCAATGGGTGTGGAGATGGACAAGGAAGTAAGATGTTAGATTGTGTTGTGTTATTTGTTTGATTCATGGGATAGGCTTGTAATAACCATCAAGATTTCTACTATGTTGAAGGTTGAAGAGTATGTTGATTCTTTAATTTCTAAATAAATGAGAAAGAAGGTTTCCATCAATGCCAAAGAGGCATTGAATGTTTGTTTTAGATTGAAGAAAGTGGCAATAAGAACAAGAAGCAACAAGAAAATTCAAGATCCAAGTCCAGCCGGAGTTCTAAGTCTTCTAGAAAGTCCAAAGTGATATGCTAGAATTGTGTCAAACATGATCACTTCTAAAAAGAGTATAAAGAGGAGAAGAAGAAAAAGAAATTTGACTTTGATTCTAAATTTGAAAAGGAAGATGGTGATTCTTTTTTTGTAGCTTTTGTAACACATGCAAGTGATAATTCATGGTTAATTAACTTAGGTGCATTCTTTCACATGACCTTCAATAGAGATTTATTTTCACAATATGAATAATTTTATGGATTTAAGGTTTAATTGCATGATGATTCTCATTTAAAAATTGTTGGCCAAGGTAATATATAAATTAAATTTCTTGATAGAGAGTTAAAGGAGTTATTAGTGTTTCCATATCCCTAGGTTAGTACCAAACCTATTATTTTTTATCAAATTGATTGATGTGAGGGTGCAATTTGTCTTTTCTAATCCAAGATGTAAGATGATTAGAGGTGCTATGGCGTTTGCTAGATGTGTCATATTGGGAAATTTAGTTTAGCTTGATGCATGCACAATTAAGTGCTATAGTACTTCTAGTAAGATCGAGTCTTCATATCTCATGTTGGATAAAAGAGCGGTATCATCTTTAGAAAATGATAATGTGTTTTTTGTACCTAAGGGTGTTTTTTCTATAGATACTAAGTTACCAGCTAAAAATATAATTTTATGGCACCAAAGCCTAGGCCAAATTGGAGGAAAAGGTCTACAAAATTTTAAATATAAAAACCTTATTGAATTTTTACTTAATTATAATCTTCAAGAATTAAATTTCTATAAACATTGCATATATAGAAAATAAAACTACATTCACTTTTATTTGAGTTCTCATGTCTTCTAATATTTTGGATCTTATTCATTTGGATGTTTTTGGCCATGTTAATGTTCTTTCAAGTATAAAATATATTTACCTTGTTACATTTATTGATGATTATAGTAGAAGGACATGAGTTTATTTTCTTAAAATAAAACAAAAATTAATTTACTCATTTTAAAGATTTCAAACCTGGTAGAAACCTTTATTGGAAAGAAAATCAAATATTTGAGGTCCTAACAATGGTGGTGAATAGCTCTTTATAATGTTTAATAAATTTTGTAAGGACTTGTTGGAAATATGTGTTTTCATTGATGTCTCCTTGACGTCATAGATTTTTAGTATAGATGTTGAAGAGGCTAAGAAATTATTAGAGATAGATTGGTAGATCTGAGAAAGATGGTTTTGAGATCAGCTTGTTTGGAACAAGTTAGTTCAAAAGACCCACTAGATGCATAAGATGACAGAAGCATGATACTTTACAGATTGAGGTTTTGTTCATACTTGTATGATTGAGAAAAGTTGTTTAAGGATTAAACTATGTCTTCCTATGTCTTGGTATCTGTGTATTGGTTTGCATTCCTTCATATTGCATGATCTAGTTGTTCGGTTTTGAAGTTATGTTTGGCAGTTAGCAAAGCAAAGAGGTTATTCCTAGAATTTTATGTCATAAACATTTATACAACAAGAGTTAGATGTAACAATTCTCTGGATTGCAGAATAAAGGAGTTATGTGTCTCAGATGTTCTCTAGTTTTATTTGCATTCCTTTGAAGTGATATATATGGTTTTTCAAACATGGGGATATGTTCAGAGAGGTGTATGGATTCATCCATATGTGTTTCATATGTTTTGGTGAACCGCGATGGAATATCCCAAGTGTTGATGTGTCACAGTCAATCTGGGATGCTTTGTTCTTGTATGTTCAATGGATTTCTTCTTTTGCACCAACATATGATGATCTAATACTTTAAGAGAAGGTTGTAAGGATTTTTTTGATAACCTACATTATTCACATATTATTTTGTATGATATTTTTTTGTCTCTCCCTAGTGGTGTAAAGATGAACAACTAGTAGTTTTGGTGGTGTTGATGTTGTTTGGGCCGATAGTCTAGTTTCCTTCATTTGTGGTTGATCCTAATTAATTAATTTTGCTTTAGAAAATGTATTGTGATGTTTTTGGGCCCAATTATGCCTTGATTTGATTTTCAAATCATTTTTCTTCATGGTGCATATGTGTGAAGTTGGCATATGTAGTATCACTCGTTTCATTTTATGGGTCTTTTTGGAGCCAACCTATTTGGTGTTTTGAGTTGTTGCAGAGGGTATTTATAGAATAATGGAATCATCTATGAATAAATATGAGATAGAGTGTGCAATATGTTGAATATGAAGTTTTTAAGACAATATGATGGAGTAATTGTGCAAAAAAGGGACTGAAACATCAACATATGTTAGATGCTTCTTTTATAGCAGTTCATGCTCATGTTTTCCTTTTAATTTCATTTATGTTCTTCTTTTAGTTCATGTGATTTTATGCCTAATCTACAAATAGATTTGTTTAAGTTGTAGTATATGTTGATTCACCCCCTCTCAACATTTTGGTGTGTTCAACAATTGGTATCAGAGCCAAGTGCCTTTGAAAAGCCTAACAGTTGAGGTAGATCCTACACTCAAACACACATGATCTAAAGCAATGATCAATGATATGTTCTCTCCAGAACCAAATCTAGAATCAATGGTTCTTGAAAGTTGGGACATCAATCCAAAAGATTATGAAGTAGATTTTGAAGGATAACTTCAGACTGCTCTTGAAGATATGGATGAAGCAAGAACACTAAATCTTAAATATGAGTGCATGCTTGCAAAATTAAAGGAGACAATTGTCAAATTGAAGGCACAAGCTAGACAATCAAAAGAAGAAATTGGAAAGCTGAAAGCTCAAATGGAAGGAGGTAAAGGATGTGAGACTAAACTCAAGGTGGTAGAAGATGTGATCTTTAATTTGAAAGTTAAGGTTGAAAAAGGCAAGAGGATTGAGGTTTTTTTGAATACCAAGCTCAATGATAAAGCAGATGAATGTTCAAAGCTTGAGGAAGAGATTGTCACTCTGAGAAAAGAGTTTGAAAAAGAAAAAAAGAGAAAATTGACAAAGGCTTAAAACTAAAATGAGGTTTTGTAATTCTTGATGAGTTGATTAACTCTCAAAAGGCATCAAAATAAAAATTTGTTCTTGATTTTGGAAAGGGGAAAAGTCCTATAACCAGTGCATCTACAAACTTGTATGATAACTTCAAAGCAAAAGGAAAGTATCAAACAAAGGAGGAGAAAGAATGCATTGAATAACCTAAGAAGATATCCTCTAAATATGCAAATACAAATGAAGGTAGAAATCAAGAAGGTGGATTCATTCTTGTTTGAAGATAAAAAGGATTCAGAGGTTCTCCACCAACTAGACATCATGCCCCTACTAGGTTCAATCAATCTTTTCAAGGTCATTGTTGTTCTTGCAATAATTTTGGACATAAGGTTGTTGAATTCATTTAGGCCTCCAAGGTATAATGATATGAATTCTCAATCATTTCATGGTCAGTGTTATGCTTGCAATAATATTGGTCATAAGGCTAATGAATGCAGAAGTAAAGTGACGAGGAATAGTTTTGTGAATAAGAATAATGCTATGACTTATCAATCCTTCTATGGTTATTGCTACATGCAACAAGTTTAGTCATAGGGCTATTGATTGTGGATCTGTTATCCCCCAATTTGAACATTGAAAATTTTCAAATTTTAGTGCATTCCCTTACCTACCCTTGAGCCTGCCAAATCATGAAAATGATTAAATTTAAAGATCCGTAGAAGCTAGTCCAAAATTCTTTTATAGGCTTGATCCTAGCTTCATTACACCTAGTCTGGCCAGTTTTCATGTTCAATTTCCCCACTGTTTGCAAGATTTTTAGCTTCACATGTCTCCATCCATGATCTCCAAATGAAGCAAAAATAAAACATTTTGGTTGTTGGAGGTCAAATTTTTTTTGGGTTTTTCCCTATGGTGTCCAATAATACTATTGTCCAAATTTCATGAGAAATTGAGTTGTTATATGGTAGATATTGAAGTTTTCGTCGTTCAACCAAAGTATGGTTTCAGGGGAAATAAGTGAAGGAGTTATCAAGAAATTGTTTCACATCACAAATTGTTTCCATTTGGATTAATTCTTATCAGAATATGGTGGATTTTTATATGTTTCCAAGGACCTAAGTTTTAATTATCATATATTATCCCAAGTGAAAGAGTGGGTGAAATTCATTGGTATGAGAAATAATTTTATTTATCTCATATGTGAAAGTTTTGTCGGGACTTTAAAAGGGGGGAATCATTATTGAAAACAAATATTGTATATATCCATAAAGTCATTTAACTTTATAAAGATTGGGATTCTTTAAAGTTGGGGGTTTGTGAAAACCTTGAACCAAATAGTTTCTAGTTCCAAGGTTTCTATTTTTCTTGACTCCCCAACTCTTTCATACTCGGGAATTTTCCAAGTTTTGGAACCTCCAACATTTCAGACAATGGTTTGAAAGTTCTTAAAAGTGCCAACCACCGGACTCCTCCTTTAGCTTCTCCTTTCTTTGGGCTCGGCGTATGAGTCTATCAAGCTATTGAACACTATTGAGGGTAAAATGCAATGCAAAAGGGAAGATTAACATCGCTTGGAAAGAAATCAAAGCTAGCATCTAGTGGGCAATAATGAAATGGTTTCTACATATTTGCAAATCTTGTGTAGAGGATAAGATCCTGAGTTTCCTGTTAGCTAGAGACTTCAAGAGAAAACACAGATATAGCGAACAACAATAGCAAGGAATGAAATCTATTTGGATATATCGAACTTACAAGTGGAGTTTAGGGATTTCAAAGTCTAGCATTAAACTTCATGATTACACCTTGAGGACAAAGAATTGTGGCGAACTCTATTATATTGGTCTTCCTTTTTCAACATCATCTCCACGGGTAGCACATTGGACATTGAGTTTGAATTTAGCCATAGTATGAAGCTAAATGTATCACAAGCAGTCTCCATTCATTCCATAAAGAAGCCTGACATGCCTTATCAAAACCATACTCTTAATAGTTTACAAACCAATAAAAACTAATGTAAAGGCAATAAAGACTGTGTTGGTTCAGGCCATACATTTTTATACAAATATTCAAGCACATGATGGGCACTAACCTGGTGATTATGGTGGTCCTATGTTCCTTATGAGAGGTTTGGTTGTTTTCTTGTATGTAACAGGAGCACTAAATGTGGTTTCATCATAAGCATATCAGAAAGAAATGTGTCATCACTTGTACAATCATCAGGCATATATGATCGTCACAATATGCAAAGAATGAAGACGATGGGTATAAATGAAACATGGAAAAGACAATTCCACTACACTAGGTGAAATAGTGAATTTAAATGTCCCACTTTGTTCGGGTTCAGTGTTCCAAAACTTGTTTTGCACATCCTCATAGCAAAAATAATCCTCAAAGCTACCTATCCTCCAGTGAGTGAGTTAGTCACAATTAAAGGAATAGCTTTTACTGTGTATAGTAAGGCTCGGTGGGTTCCTCATTATGCACCTGTTTGTGACACATTGCAAGTAGCTACACCATCACTTAGGGCTCAACCAGGTGTTGTGCACATGATTCCATCTGTGACAAGATTTTAGAAGGATTATGGCATAACCCATGCTACAGAAGGAGCATCATCATTATCGAAGGACAATGCAATGATGAGATACAAGGAGAAAAAGAAGTCACAGATGTATGCCACCTTTTTATGCTCTTTCTACTGAGGCTTACCTAAATCAATTTATATTTGTTTGAGAAAAATATGCTATGCATCTCGCAAAACTAGAGTAGATTCAAGAAAGTGTGTGAAAGATTGTTTTGTGAAAGCCTAAGAAGTGGAGAACACTCAATCTGTAGTGACACCACAATCTCTATTTTTGATCCATTACAATCTAAGAATGTATTATATTTTCTTCATAAGGATGTGTTGGTTTTATCAAGTGGTTCAGATATAATTATCAAGCAAAGGATGCAAACATGACAGTTTGCATATGCTTCTGAAGCTTCGCGTCTAATTGTTGCAAAGGAAGGTGTTAGAGATCTATATGCGGGATATGGATCATTCTTATTACAATATTTACCTTTGATGCATTACAATTATGTTTGTATGAACAATGGAGGAAGTTTCCAACTTGGTGCGACGGTGTAATTTTTTTGTTATTGGAAGTCTTACTTTAGCAGGTCATATACCAACTCTGATACAAAATACTTTGGGAGTTATTCTTAATGACAATGCAGCTGGAGGTGAAGAACAACCCTTTGCGATATATTTCCTGAAATTTGGAGGGTTTGGGCTTCTGTTAACAATTATTTGTTCCTTTGGCAATTTGATAAATGGGATGGACAATACCCAGAACATAGTAGTGAGGAGCAAGCCATATGTGTTGCAATCCTTGCAAAAGCTAAGCCTGGTATTTTTGTTGAAGCTATATAATTTCTTTTGGTGATCACTACTCCTATTGAGTTGATTCTTCTAGGAGTATGTTGTACTAGCAATGTTGGTTATACAGATACATTTGATGAAATTTCATTACATCCATTACCTAAGTATATAATACCAACAGATGGAGTAACAACCACAGGTAGAGGCTCTCATGCATTAAGAGAAATAGTAACTGAGTTAGCTATTGAGATCCTTTCCCTTTGAAATCTTCTAAGAAAGGAAAGGAAATGTTTTTGGAATTAGAAAAATCAAAATCAGTTACAAAATGTAAAAGTCATTCATGGGAAGAGAATGTGGAAGGTTTTTTTTTAATTTAAAAAGAAATTAAATTCAAGAAACAATTACGAGACAAAAGGAAGGGCCTTTAAAAACTCATCGAAGGCTTTTATTTGGGGATCTTTTTTGGAAGCTATTTAGGAACAGGGGAAGTAGTGACAGTTTATTTTCTTTTTAGCTACAGTTTTTTGTACAGGGAATGGGGTCTTTGAACTCATTTTGGCATTGGAGAATAAAGGAGATATTTTTGAATTTGTGTATTGATTGATTTTTTCTTTGATTGTGAATGAATTGTGATTCTTTGTAGTTAATCTTCAATGTTCTATCAATTATATGAAACTGTATATGTGTTATTTCGGAAACTTTGAATTCAGATTAATTCATTTTTTGAGGTGGAATTTGTTGTCCATTATTTTCTTGGTTCTCATTTGGGGTTGTGGGATATGTGAACTATCAGTCATTTAACCTACATTCTTATCATTCAAAATTATCATATCGCATTTGTGTCATGGTTGTGCACAACTATTAGTATTTCCTTTTCTACTTTCTGGTGAAAAGCATACCCTGTGTTTTCATGCATTGCATATCTTAAGAGGGAGTTATACCTCTAAAATTCAAAGGAAAGTTTTCAATCCAATGGCAACTTCTCCAACCATTAATGTTGTTTTTTCTTCTTTCTGGGCATCTTGAGTCATATTTTCTACATTTATTTCTGAAGGACAAATCTTTTAACTAACAGGATCTAATGTGAAAAGAAGTAACTATGCTATGCAACCTAGTATCACCTGCTACAACTGCAATAAACTAGGACACATTGCAAGGTTCTACAAGGGAAAGAATCTAAGACTTTCTACTCCTCAAAAGAAGAATGACACTAATGAAAAAAAAAAAGAAATGAACAAGATATGGTAGAAGAAGGAAGAAAGAGAAGAAAAGAATGAATATATACCTCTACCTTGTGTAGATGGATCCTCTAGTAACTAGAAGAAAGTATTGTCTTAGGGGGAGTTGTAATTGCAAATCTTTTCAAACCCCTATAATGCATAAGATGTTGAAGTCTTCAGGATAATAGTTAATGGTGACTTGGATATGTCTACCTAGTGATATTATGACATTTTCTCTAGGTTTCATAGAAAATAAACTCTTTATAAAATATTTTTGAATGATCGTGGATCTCTATGATATCACAAAACAATGAAAAAGTTGCTTGTGTCAAAAATAAAATGCATTTAATGCAGAGCAACTAGGGTGGGTGTGAAGAGTATTTAACCCCTACTTGATCAAATTTTATCTCATTCAAATGATATCAAGTGTGTGCAAGAGCTGAGAAAGTGAAGAAGGTTTTCAATGAATTTGCATGCAAACCCTAATGGAAATATTGAAAGGTATTTCTCAGATTTTCTTGAAAAGCCCTAGTTTCAAAAAGTGTTATAATGGCTACACCAATAGTTATTGATGTTGTTGAGAATCCAAGGCCAAAATACAAGAAACATCCATACATATCTATTTTGGCTGACAAGGATAAATAATTTTCTCATGTTCTAATCAATGTGCTTCATAGTGAAGATGTTTGCATAGCTAAATAAGTACAATCATCTCTTGGGTAATAATTTTTAGCTCAAACTGAAGTATTCGAATGTAGAGGAAAAATGTTTAGACATGTGGAATGGTTTCCCCAACTTTTACTATGAAGATGAATGGGTCAGAATCGCCTTGAGTCGGATCCATGAAGATATCTTATAGCTTGATCAACCCTACTTGATCACAAAGGAAGCTATCAAGGTTGTGACTAGGTTGTGCTCCATCATACCTATGTCGGCACTAAAGGCCATGAAGAATGAAGAGTTTATGAAGCTTACAAGAGTAAAATTTGGCAAAAGAACCCTAACTGTGGATGACATCTTTGACCTAGGGGTACAGTATGCCACGATGGGCATTGCATACAAGGTTTATTACACAAACAAGGAAGGGTCTACTACCACCACCACCATCTACACTATTCGTCAAATGAAGGAAGGAAAGGACTATGATCTTTGTGAGCTCTTGTGGCAGCAATTGTTGGATAATTTGTAGATAACCAAGGATTCACACTATAATTTTTGGTATGGCACTCTAATTATTTGTCTTATGTTTTATTTCATGAAGGAATTGCCTAGTTTAAAAAATGTGATATAGAGAAGGGATATTCTTGTTTCTCATCATATTAGGGACCACATACATAGTTTCTCAGATACCAAACAATGTGATACAATGTTTTGGGGATTCTTCAAAATATTCCAAAAATAAAATGCAAAAGAGGGACATGATGCAAGAGCATCCAAGAAGTAGAGAAATCCTACACATCCTAAATCTCATTTTCCTTTGTTGTCAAATTTTGGTGTTTTTCATTTTTATTTTCTTGTAGATGTGTGATTAATTCTTCATTTTTCCCTCTTTTGTAAATTCAATTTGGATTATTTTGGAAAAGTGGTCTTTGGAGCTGAGGTTGCAAGTTTTCTATTATTTAAATATTTTAAATTTCAAAATTTCCTAAGAACCAAAAACCCACACCAAGCATGTGTTTCCAATTTTGGCTCTTGTGTAACTCATAGAATTTGAATTGGTTGACCATTTGTGCTAGAATATTCTAGGTGCCTGGGTGAAGGTAGTGGAAGGGGAAGTGTTGGAGGAAATTTTTGGAAAAAACATTGAAGATTTTGTAGGAAGGAGTGGCCAAAGGGAGAACCATGCCTAGATTGGAGAGGGAAGGTTGCTAAGAAGTTGTGGCTATCGGGAAAAATCCCAACACCTAGGGAAGGAGGATTTTGAACAACAAAAATATTTAAGAGAAACAAGGAGAATACAAAGGAAGATTGTGAGAGGCTATTCCAGGGCATCCAAGGAGGGATGGAGGAAATGTTGTTATTATTTTGATAATGCATGTAACTAATTTTTGTGTGTTTGAATCAGTTTTGTAATGGTTGAAGGCATTCTTGTCTGTAGATGTGACTTTTTTTGCTTGTGGGGCATTCTTGCCTGTAGGATTGATTCTAGTTTTGATTGTGGATTTTTTGTAGCCTTTGTTGTTGTTCTGACTACATAGTGGATGTAAAAACCAAATTATTCAATTTGAATGAAGAATATGTTGGTGATTTAAATCTCTGGTTGCAAGTTTAAATTCTAAAAATAAAGAAATTTACCTTGGTTTTGGTTGTGAACTGCAACAATTGGCAATCCCATAGGATTCTCAATTGTTGACCTACATCAATTGGTATTAGAGAAAGATTTTGTGGAATTTTGAGGAAGAAATGGCACATAGAGGATGGGGTAGAGGATGATCCCCATGAGGAGAATAAAATACAACACTCATGGAAGCAATAAGAGGATTAATTGTGAGGCTAGAAGCCATAGAAACATCTCAACAAAGGGGAATTATAGTTTAGATGTTAGTGAAGATGAAGAGGTGCCAGAAGTTGTAGAAGTGCAATGAGATGAACAAGAGGGGAGATTTCTACAAATATTGTTAAAACTTGGAAGTAAACCGAGGATAGATCCACCCAGTTGCAATGGGAGTTTGAATCTAGAGGAGCTTATTGATTGGAATGCAATGGACAAGTACTTTGATTTAGAAACCATCAAAGTAAAAAAGAAAGTAAAATATGATTGATCTAGACTGAAGGAACATGCATCCATGTGGTAGGATCAAGTGTAGATTGAGAGACAAAGGGAAGGAAAAGAAAGGATAAAATATTGAGAGAAAATGGTTACAAAGTTGAAGACAAAATACTTGTTTGTTCACTACCATATTGGTTTGATCAAGAAGCTGTAAAATCTTAGACAAAAGGAATTCAATGTCATGGAGTACACAAAGGAATTTTACAGGTTAAGAATATGTGTTGGGCATGTCGAGGATGATGAGGAACAAGTAGCAAGATATGTGAATGGACTAAGAATCAAAATCCAAGATGAGATCAGTATGGTCATGATAAGGATTGTAGAGGAAGCTTACCAATATGAACTGAAGGAAAAGGAGAAATTGGAAAGAAGACAATAAGGAAGCATTAGGGGAAGAGGAAAACCTCCATGAGGTAGAGGATAGGTAAATAGTGGGAGAGAGCAGCCCATAAAGGAAGAAGAAACAAGCTAATCCCAAACAAATTGTGGCACAAATGCAAGAGGAAGAGGAGATTTTATAAGAGGGAGAGGTAAAACATCTAGAGGAAGGGGAGAATATGGAAGATGAAGGGGATTTATAGGGGTTTGTTTTAATTGTGGATAAATGGGTCATAGGGCCTTTGAGTGCCCTCAAATACAAGAGACTGGAAAGGAAAACGTTGGAAAGGCATACACCACAAAAGCTAAGAATGAAATAGAATTGGTAGATCTCAAAGATGGAGAGGTTCTTATGTTGTAAAGAGTACTTTTAAAACTTGAGAAAGAGCAATAAGAACCAATAGAAAGAAGTTTGTTTAAGTAAATTTGTAAATCACAAGGAAAACATTGCACTATAATTGTGGAAAGTGAAAGCATAGATAATTTGGTGTCCCAAGAGATGGTAGAGAAGTTGAAATTGGAGAAAATAAAGCACCTAAATCCATACCAAGTTACTTGGTTGTAAAAAGGCATCAATTTTTGGTAAGTGAGCAGTGTTTGGTGAATTTTCATATTGTTAATTAAAGGAATGAGATTGTATGTGATGTAATTTCAATGGAGTCATGCCATATCCTTTTGGGTAGACCATGGCAATATGACCAAAAAGAAATACATGATGGTGAAGAAAATACATATACAATCATGAAGGACAGGAAAAAGTATGTCATGAACCCACTAGAAGAGAAGACAAGAGAAGTGGATAGTTATACTAAGGTATGTGTGATCACTAGAAAACAATTTTTAAATGAATTAAAGGAAGAGTTATGTTATTCTTTGGTTCCACACTACAAGAAGTAGGGGAAAAAGAAATCAACGAAACCTTACATGAATATAGTGACATTCTCATGAAGGATCTTCCAGATGGATTGCAACCAATGAGAAGTACGATTCATTGCATGTATTTGATATTGGGAGCAAGCTTACCAAACAAGATAGTGTATAGAATGAGCCCCAAAGAGAATGAAGAGGTAAAAAAACAAGTGCAAGAATTGATGGATAAAGGTTTGATAAGAGAAAGTTTAAGCCCATGTGCAGTCCCAATAGTTTTGGACCCAAAAAGGGTGGAGAATGGCATATGTGCATGGATTCCAAAGCCATTAATAATATTATGATCAAATATAGATTCCCCTTGCCACGTATGGATGACTTGATGGAATGTTTGAGTTGAGAAAGGTATTTCACCAAAATTGATTTGAAAAGCGGGTACCACTAGATAAAGCTTAGAGAAGGAGATGAATGGAAGACTGCATTCAAAACAAAGGAGGGGTTGTATGAGTGGCTTGTCATGCCATTTTGTCTCACAAATTCTCTAAGAAAATTCATGAGATTGATGAAAAAGTGCTCAAACCACTTCTTGGTAAGTTGGTAATTATTTATTTAGATGATATCTTGGTTTTTAGTAAGGAAAATGAAGAGCATTTAAAACATGTGAGGGTTGTTTTGCAAAGGTTAAGGGAAGAGAAATCACTAGCTAATCTTAAGAAATGTGTCTTTATGAAAGAAGAGCCAGTTTACTTTGGTTTTGTGAGCTCAAAGGAAGGCTTATGGATGGACCTAGAAAAATTTAAAGCCATATTAGAAGGGTCATCACCTAGAAGCATGTTTGAGGCAAGGATTTTACATGGATTGGAAAGCTTCTATAGGAAGTTTATCAAAAAATTTAGTAGTATTTGTACTCCTATCACTGACACAATGAAAAGGGAGAAGAGATACTTCAAATAGAAAGCTACAATAGAGCCAATTTTTAACATATTGAAGGAAAAGGTAACCCAATAGCCCATACTAGCATTGTCGAATTTTAATAATGTGTTTCAAGTTGATTGTGATGCAAGTGGGACAGCAATAGGAGGGGTTCTTAGTCAAGAGGGAAGGCCCATTTCCTACTTCAACGAGAAGCTAAATGAAGCTAAAATAAAATATTCAATAAATGACCAAGAGTTTTATGCTATTGTGCAAGCACTTAAGAAGTGGAGACACTATTTTTTACCCAAGGATTTTTTCCCTTACATTGATCATCATGCATTACAATTTATTAACAACCAAGGTAAGTTGAATAAAAGGCATATGAAGTGGGTAGAATTCTTACAGATCTATTCCTTTGTTCTTAAGCATAGAAGTGGTCAATCAAATCGGGTAGCGGATGCTTTGAGTAGGTGGTGCTTGTTGTTAAATAAAATGCAAGTGAATGTCATAGGTTTTGATTTGATGAAAGAAATGTATAAAGATGACATTGATTTTGGTGAAGCATGGGAAGCTTGTGAGCCACCAATAGTGGGTGATAGGACCAAGTGGTTAGAATATTTCATTCAAGAAGGATTGTTGTTCAAGGGGCAGCAATTGTGCATACCAAGGGTATCAATGAGAGAAAAATTAATTTGATAAAAGCATGGTGGAGGGCTTACTGGGAACTTTGGAGTGGATAATACTTTGGGGAAATTGATTGAAGCTTATTATTGGCCAAGTATGGGTAAAGATGTTATATATGTCAACATGCCAAAGGGAAAACTCAAAACACAGGATTATATCAGCGTTTTCCAATTCCGAAAAAACCATGAGAAGTGAGTATGGATTTCATTCTTGGGTTGCCAATGACACAAAAAGGTAATAACTCCATTTATGTTGTAGTTGATAGGTTTTCCAAGGTGGCTCATTTTATTCCATGCAAGAAATAAAATGATGCTTCACATGTTGCCAATTTATTTTTCAAAGAAGTTGTAAGGTTGCATGGCTTTCCAAGAAGCAATGTTTCCAATAGGGACACTAAGTTTGTTAGTCATTTTTGGAGAACATTTTGGAAGAGGTTGGGTACAAATTTGACTTATTAGCATCCTCAAACCGATGGAAAAACAAAGGTGGTCAACAGAAGCCTTGGGAATTTGTTGAGATGTTTGATTGATGGGAGACTCAAACAGTGGGATGCAATGCTTACACAAGATGAATTTGCTTATAATAAATCCATCAATAGAAGCACGGGTAAGAGCCCTTTTCAGATTGTTTATGGTTTCATTCCTAAATATTTTCATGAACTGAGAAATAGTGCAAATTTTAGAGAGAAAAGTGCAGCAGCAAAATATTATGTTGATTACATACATGAATTGCACCAAGAGGTGAAGGAAAGGTTGGAGTCAAACACAAGTAAATATAAGGCACGTGCTGATTTGAAAAGGAGAGAACAAGAGTTTGAGGTGGGAGAGTTGGTTTTGGCACACCTACGAAATGAGAGGTTTCCTCAAGGCACATACAAGTTAAAATACAAAAAGATCAGACCATGTAAAGTACTTAAGAAGTTTTTAGTGAATGCATATGAAATTTAATTACCACTGGGAGTAGATATATCACTTATTTTCAATGTTGTTGATTTGTATCATTTTTTATGAAGAGGAAACAAATGAGGAAAAGAATGGTTTTTCATATTTACAAGAATTGGCATATTGGGAGCAACAACTTCTAGCAAAATAGTGTGAAGAAGTAAATGAAGTTATTGATTCAAGGTTGATAAGAACACGGGGAAAGAGTACAAGGAATACTTGGTGAGGTGGAAAGGGAAGAATATGGAGGAGGCAACATGGTTGGCTGCCCCAGAGCTATGCAAGCTTGGGATTCCATTTCCCAATGAATGTTTATGAGCTCTTTCTCATGAAACATTCCATCTTACCCCAATTGTTTGATGCAAGAGCATCCGGGAAGTAGAGAAATCCTACACATCCTAAATCTCATTTTCCTTTGTTATCAAATTTTGGTGTTTTTTCATTTTGATTTTCTTGCAAGCATGTGATTAATTCTTCATTTTCACCTCTTCCGACAATTCAATTTGGAGTCTTTTGGAAAAGTGGTCTTTGGAGCTGAAGTTGCAAGTTTTCAATTATTTAAATATTTTAAATTTCAAAATTATCTGTGAACCAAAAACCCACGCTAGGCATGTGTTTTCCAATTTTGGTTCTTGTGTAACACTTGAAATTTGAATTGGTTGACCATTTGTGCTAAATTCTTCTAGGCACCTAGGTGGAGGTAGTGGAAGTGGAAGTGTTGGAGGCAATGTTTGGAAAACACATTGAAGATTTTGCAAGGAGTGGCCAGAGGGAGACCCACACCCAAATTAGAGAAGGAAGACTGCTAAGAAGTTGTGGTTGCAGGGAAAAATCCCAACGCCTAGGGAAGGAGGATTTTGAACAGAAAAAAATATTAAAGAGAAACAAGAAGAAGACAAAGGAATATTGTGAGAGGCTATTCCAGGGTGTCCAAGAATGAATGGAGAAAATTTTTTTGTTTTGATAATGCTTGTAACTAATTTTTTGTCTTTGAATCAGTTTTGTAATGGTTGAAGACATTCTTGCCTATAGGTATGAGTTTTTTTTTGCTTGTTAGGCATTCTTACTTGTAGGATTGATTCTAGCTTTGATTGTGGATTTCCTGTAGCCTTTTTTGTTGTTGTGGCTACATATTGGATGTAAAAATTAGATTATTCAATTTGAATGAAGAATATGTTGGTGATTTAAATCTCTAGTTTCAAGTTTAAATTCTGAAAAATAAAGAAATTTACCTTGGTTTTGGTTGTGGGATGCAACAATTGATAATCCCATAGGATTCTCAATTGTTGACCTACATCAAGATAGGTTACCCTCAAAAAATTTAGAGAGATATAAGAATGATATCACTTTTATGGTGGATAAAGATAATTTTTATATGGAGGTAGTTAAACCAATAACTTCATGGATAACAAAGTTGCCCTATGAGGTCTCTGGACCTAACTGGATTGCATATGCTAACATTTTTCTTAGAAAATCTAGGGATCCCACTGTTGAGAGGCTTGGCACGTATGATGAGATAACCAACAAATTAATCAAGAAGAAGGTAGAGTAAAATTTGGAGAAGATGGCAAATGTTGAGAAGATGGTGACAAGGTTTGAAAATATGTTTGGCACTCTTGAGGGTTCTGCAGGAATATCAATAACTATTTCTACCACTCCACAATCTACTAGAAGGACAAGTAGGTTTATATATGTCATTGTTACTCCTCCTAAAACTTTCAGACCTGCTCAACCACCTCCTAGCAGGAGGGTTGATACTTTGGTACCAATGCAAACCAAGACTACAAAGAGGAAGAAACCAAGACCTAAGCAGCAAGAAAAAAAAAGGAAAAGATTAATCCCTTATGAATGTGGATGATGATGAAGAGGATAAAGAAGAATAAGTACAATCCTTTTTTTTTAGGAGAAGAGATAAAAGAACAAGACAAGGAGAAGGAGAAATCTCCTTGAAGAAAAACAAAGGAAAGGAGATTGTTGAGAAAAATGCCAAGAAGACTCCTTCGGTCAAACATGACCCTCTGGATTTTGGTGCAATCTTTAATGGAATTGTTAAATATGGTTTATTGAATGATACAATGGAGTTGCATTTGTATGTTCCTTCAGAGGACAAGAAGACAATTGAAAAAAAAATCATTGAATATATGTTGAAGCAAAACATTCCCTTCAGTGACATTGTAGAAAAATCTATAGATAGCCTAGCTAAGGCTTTACTTGTGCAAGGGAGAAGATGTTCTCAGGTCGAACTCCATGAAGTGGGAAAAGGTCTCCATGTTATTGCAGTCTTGTCGAGCACACAGCAAGGCAACTACTTGAACATCTTGCTCATTGCATAGTACAAATGCAATGCAGATTACATCACCAACCAAACACATGTACTCGAATGAACAAAAAGGCCTTTCAAGGCATCTTAAACGAATAGAAAATATCGTGGTCTAACCAGAAACTAGACAACTCACAACCCCCATTCAAAACTCCTAGAGGTGCGCACAATGTTGGAAAAAAATGTTCGAGCAAACTAGAATTGTGAACGTGCACCTAGGACATAAAGTGCTCACCGGTAATCTTATGAATTACTTCCTCTTCCACATAAATATGGATCAAAAGATTTCCCTAAGTTGGTCTATGACCAACCTATGAACAACATTGCACTCAACTCCCTCAATGAACATAAAAGCACCTCTAATCTCCATAGCTCCATCACTTCATGTGCTTGACATGCTTGAAGCATAAATTAACATTGTGCAAGTAAACAATGATGAAGTTGATTTATAGAAAGGAGAGAGAAAGCTAGTAGAGTTCGCTTGAAGGAAATTAATGATAAAAGTACATCCAATCTGCCTCAAAATCAATGAACTCAGAAAGGTGATGTGATGGGAATTTAGTGAATGAGATACAGACATTGACGAAATCCTCTGCATTTAGAGAAATTAGATAGAAGCAATCCTAGGTGGATTTCCAACAATCACTAGAAATTGAAGGTGGCAGACATTTTGCAAGAGAGTAGGCCACGTGGCTTGCTTACACCAAGTGATGATTCATTCTCCCGTAATATCAACTGGAAAATTGGGATGTAATCATAACCATCTTTAAAAATAGAAATTAATGAATGTGTTGTCATAATCTGATAGGAATTGGTCAGTTTCCAATCAACCTTTTATTTGGCCAATTGATGGTTGGTTTACAAGAATCAGTTTCCAAGAAATCCCAACCATTATGATGTAAAATTTTAAATATCCCTTCATTGGATATTGCAAGGGTCTGACATTTTGATCCCCTTTGCATTGTGATGCATGAATGAGAATCGATCATAATAGAAGGATCAAATTTTGTAGTTTTTGATATATTATTGTGAATGTTTATTGTCTGTGTGCAATAAATTGTGAATTAGATGCTAATGTTTATGTGTAAGTCTATGAGCTTAGATGAACATTTGGATATTCCTTCCCTGTGAGGATGTGTTGTTTAGTGGTGTTTGATTCATTTATTTGTAGCAAATGTTAAGATTGTCTTGAGTCAAGTCAACAAGTTTTGATAGTTTAGTTTGTGAGTTATGATATTAATTGTTTGCCAGTCCATTTTCAGCATTGAAGTTAGTTTCTATAGTTTTTAAAGCATTTTTCTTCATATCTATTTCATGGCTATGAGTAGATGTTAGTTTTCCTTTCCTACTTTCTAGTCAAAAGCGTACCCCCATTTCCATATAATTTCAAAATATCAAAATTTTATCAAAAAGGGGAGTTGTACCTCAATCAAAATTCAGAGGAAGTTCACCAATACAATGGTGATCTCTCCAACTATTGTTAATCGATTAATTCTTCTTTGGGAATTATAGTCATTTTGTGTTTATGATCTAAATGACAAATTTGTCAACCAACAGTTTTTAAAAAATATATTCTATAGAAGTTTTAAAAAAAAAATTCTACAAATTGGCAATCATACAACCAAATAAGGTAAGGGGCAACAAAAATTTACATTTTTTATAGTGGCTAAAATAGATTGAATTTTATGTCAATCTTCATATCTCAAACCTCTTGGATCGAATGACGAGGTCAGTTTTTATAGTTTGTTATTTCTGGATTTTGATTGTGTTTGAGTTTTTTCATCAACATTTCGGATCACACTCAGTGATCCATCATCAGAATGAAAAGAGCATAAGGAGATGAAAGATGGTTAGATGCAGACCCAATTTGCTTAAAAAGAAGAGGGGAAAGAAGTTGAGGGGATAGGACACAAAAACAAAGGAGAGAGATAAGCAACAGATGAGATGATTGAATTTTTTTATTAAAATAATAATGAGAGGAAAAATAAAAGAGAAAAGAAGAATGAAATTTAAAACTAAAAATGAAAGAGAAGTAAAGAAAAGAAAATTGAAAACAAAAGGAGAGGTATAACAACAATTAGAAAAAACTATATATAAATAATGATTCTATAATATACATATGATTATAAAAATAAAGCGTATATAATGTACCTATGTAAATTGTATAATAGCTTCACAATACAATCATAAAGATCAAACCTAAAATGAAGAGTGCAAAATAACTTTGAAAAAAGAAAGAAAGAGAAAGGAACTAAGCTTATTTTTTAATTACTATAAGTTAATATTAAACAAGTACATGAGGTTAAAATAGAACACAAATAAAGAACCATTCATAAAAGGAATAAAAAGAAGAAACAAAATATATAGTAAAATTAAAAAAACCCCAAGAATATGAGGTTAAAAGGGGGGTCATATAAATAGAACAAATTCATAAAAGGAAATTAAAATTAAGGAGATAAACTACAAAAATACAATCCAAGAACAAAAGCAATAATAATACAAAAAGAAGGAAAAGCAAATGTAGAAAAACAAACAACAAATTAAAATGTAACTACAAAGTAAGTTAAAAGGAGGGAAATAAAAAGAAAGAAATAAAAATGAGGGAAATTAGTTTTGTTCCAAAGGGCCATCTGTAACATTTCCCCTATAAAACCTTCATGATGAACATCCATAAAAAAACTCTTTTTCCAACAAAGATTCATAAACCTGGATCTACAAAAAATAGCCACAAATCTACAACCCCAAATTTGCAAAAAACACCTACACAAAACATGTTAGTGTAATTAATTAATTATTACACTTGCATAATGTCTTCATTTTTCCCTACAAGCCCTAGATTCAACTATACACCAAATCTACTCCAACAAGGATTACATAAACCACAACCATGGCTCTGATACCAAATGAAAGGAAATATGCATCCAGCGAAGATAATGTTCACATAACCCAAGTGTAGAAATCTAAGCAAACAAATATTCAAAATCCATATGCAAAAGAATAGACAAAATACCATCAAAGATGATACAAGATATACCCTAAGAAAACCTTCAAGAGGGAAAAACCCAGCCTCCAAAAGCATTTGTCACTCATGTATTATTCAGTAATAAACATTACAATACATCTTCAAAGTCTTGCATGAACACCTTTGAAACATCAATCCCTCTATAAGCACTCCATGTGAACAAGAATGTAACCACACATCTCATGCCATGCTCCAATCCTCACAAATGCTAACAAGAGATTCTCTCAACCAGCCAACCTTAGACAACTACCCATGTGTGTGATTTTATAGAAACAAGCTCACACAAAACGACCAAGTGGTATTACATAAAACCATGTGACTAATACCATGAGCTTACAAAACCATTAACCCCTCATTTAATATTGGTAGTAAGTTTTCCCAATATTAAATATTCCCATGTGCAACCCCATATTAAATATTTAATCACAACGTTACATAAAACACATAAAACGGCCCCAAGAATGTTAGACCCATGTGATGCACACATCCCTAGATTCCCTAGGTGCACCACATATAAATAAAATATTACATTAAATATTTTAATAACATTATGCAAGGTGGATAACACAAATTTTCCTAACACTAGCATAATACACTACAATATCCTTTTGGTGTATTCAGTTTATAATATTATATTTCTTTACTTTTATGTTCATAAGCCTTCTAAAGTGAAGGAAAATGTAACATTGAAAATTGCATTCCCTTGCAATTTCACACTATGTTTTGCATCTACTTTAGTAGTCTTATCCCTCCTAGTGCCAAAGGCTTAGCACTTTATGTTGTTTTTCTCTTACCTTATGTTCTAATGTCATCCTACTAATTGGAATTTTGTTTACCCAAAAATGTCCAAACACTAGTACTTAGCACAATGCACTAGCATCCCATGCATTTCATCAATCTTTGGCCATTTCCAAGTATTTCTCTCCTCCAACCATCTTGGAGAGAATCTAAACAATTGACTTCCTCCTTCCATCTCTTTGACTCATTTTCAAAGGATATAATCGAATCTATCATTCTCTATTGCATTCTATTTATCTATCTTGCAAACTTGAGCTCTTCTTTCAACATACTCCATTGTTACAACATGTTTCAAGCTTCCTACCAACATTGTGAATATATGTGAAGATCATTTAGTATCCTATCATATTCATGGAAGTTTAGTAGCAATTTCACAATCAACATTTATTCCTCATTTGTTTGTTACAATCTTTGTGGGGTTATTTGTCTTATAGTTGCTCTAGCTTCTCTTTTCTTTGTTGTTTCTACCATTGAATCCTTTGTACTATTATCTTTTAACATCTAAGATCACTTTTACATTCAATAGCATTTCATTTAGCATTGGTATTAAATTTCTATTTCTTCATACAATCAGGATAGAATATACACAATATTTTCAATATCATCAAAAATAGGATGTTCTTGAAGGTTGAAAATCCAACCAAGGGTTTGACATGAAGGAAAACTCCTCATGGCCACCAAATTTTTTTTTTTTTCTCTTTAGCTATAGGTTACTATTGAGGAGATATTTAGCCCATCACAAGTTTGGTGATATCTCTCTCTATTTCTCTTTACCATTTCCATAATTTCATTATAATACAATAGTTAAACTTTTATTATTTCGTTTATCCTAGTATCAGTTATCTACTCTATATTTCATTTTAGTTTTATGTAAACAAGTCACGTTTCTCAAAACATATTCAAACTCAGATACTTTCGGTCATACAAGACTACAACATATTGTGCACATGTCTGCGCTTAGTATTGGTGTCCAATGCAGCAAGCCTTAGATTTTAACATCAAGGTCACCACCATAATTTTCCAATTCTATTTTCAACTTGCAATTATGTCATTAGTTTCTAGTAAATAGTAACAATCAATTTCTCTTTCTAGTAAGAATTCATTTTCAATTGAAACACCTTTAGATTAATTAGCAGAATATGCTCTAAACAGCAATAAATTAATTCCCAAACTCAAACAAGGCTAGTTAATTTGAGTGTTGAGTTTATAGAGATCACTCATGAAAGAAGTTAGTCTTTCTTTCACAAAGTCAATTTTTTATGTCTACAATATGAAGAGAATAACTCCCTAGAGGTAATTGGTTACCAATGCATCATAGATTTCAAACGATTGATGGCTTCCTAAGATGGAGTTTCTCTTAACCCAAAGGGTCTTCTAATATACCCTTAGGTATGTAGAATCCCAAAAAAAATTATAAATGTTTTCTGAGAGCTAGGTATTTGGTGAGTTATTTCACTTCACTTTATAAGTCAAAATGTGTTTAACTAGGAGCAATAACTCTATAATATTTTGAAACCCACAATGTAAGCTTTCTAATCTAGACCATAATTACAAAGAAAAAATATGACAAAAAATGCTTAACCCCCCACTACTTTTAGTACTTTCCAAACATCAAAATCTTTTAAAGGCAAGGGGAGACCATATGGTGGGTAGTCATAGTAAACATGTTAACTATTCTTGTTGTAGCACATGGCCTCGAAAAGTGCTTTAATACCACTTGGTAGGAATTTATAAGAAAAATATTATTTAGTATAAATAATAATATGTTGTAAAGAACACAATGTTTGAAAAAAACATTGTAAATATTTGTATATTCATGAATCTAGAAAAATTATCACAAACCAATTTGAAGGGTCAACCTCGGATCTAGAACAAGTATTGCAAACCTCTTTGAAGGGGCAACCTCCTTAAGAGAAAAACTCCAAAATACAAAATATGATTTCAAGATTATTTTCTCTTCATTACAACATCAATATATAAGCATCCAAATAGATCTTATGGGTTACAATCTATGTGGAATAAATTCAAACTTAAGTTGAACTCATTGTGTGTGTAAGAAAATATGTGAATTAAACTAATCAATAACACACAACAGATGCAATGTATTACATGAAGGGAATCTAAATTAACAAAACACAATTAGATAAAATGACTCCTTAAAAACATTCCATCTCCCTCTATTCTTAAATGTCCATGGTAATTGTGCTCTCAGATCTTAATTATGCACTAAATTACTGGGATGCCACCTAAGAAATGAGTAGCCTCTAAGCTAGAATGTAGAAACTGTGTCTACACCTACATAATTTTGGATGTTCTTGACTAAATGATGAACTAAGTGATAGACAGAATGGTGATTTGTTGTATACAGAATGTTATTTAAAATGATGCACTACTGAATTAAACTAATGGAAATGTTGTGAGAATGATCCTAAATGCTAAAAACAATCTAAGATATATCTAAGAATGTAGCCATGATTCTAAATTACTTGCTAACCTATTCTAAATGTTGAATCAAAATGCAATTAAGCTCTCAAATGTTAAATAGATTTATGTAGAGTAATGTTATGCAATCTTCTCCTATGAAAAAGTTGTAAATGAGCCTCTATTTATAGATTTCACCAAGGCATCAGGTGAGTTGGCAGCAATGGATGATCAGGATTAAGTCTGGAGATATCAATGGTGAGAAATGAGGAAGTTAGAGAGAATTAAGGAAATTGTCCCCTTTAGTAGAACAATCCTGCCAAGTATCGAAAAGAATCAATGGAAGGAAGAAGCCATGTGTCCTTGAGTTGGTTAAAATTGTTGAGAGTAAATATCCATTCTAGAAATTAGGAATAATTATTTTCATGTGACACATGGTGAGTTGGAAGATGAGGTGGAAGGAGGTTAGGAGAATATGGAGAAATGTGACAAAATTCAAATTTAATGAGAGAGAATTAATCAAATAAAACAAATTAGGTAAACTTGTTTATTTTAATTAAATCATGAAGAAAGTGGTTTAGAAAGGAGGAATTAAGAAATACGAACTATATAAATAAGCTTTGCAATTTATTTATATAGTAGAGGAAATAAAGATTTTATTAATTAAATAATCAATATTTAATTAATATTCTCCAGACCAATTTTGGATGTATACACATTGCACTATTACAAATTGTTGTGCTGCATTTCAAATAAATCCACACAATGTAATATTAGCCAAATAACTAAATTATGATTATTACAATGTCCATAATATAATAGAAGATTAAAATGTAAGTCCTAATAGAAATTTAATTAAGAATACTTGTGAAAACCTTCACCTTCATTATCAACATGGTTGAAATTTAATATTGTTGAAAACCTTAAATCTTTATGAGTGTAATTTCAATGAATCAAGAGCTCAAAATATTTATACATTTTGATAAACTAATGTGCTCTAAATGCTAGTGTTTGATTAGAATATTATCCACGATTTATTCATTAAATTTACAAATATGATTATCATTCAGAACTATTCAAAACAACATAAATTTATCCAACTATATTACTTCTGACTAAATACAAGAGTTGAGAATTGAAAAAATAATGGACATAATAAAAAGGAGTGTGTCAATGTTTCGACGTTCAATGTTGTTTAAGAGTTGCTAAAAGATAGCAAGGATGAAAGGTGTCTAGGACCCTTCATGAGGTTTAAAAACCTTGTTAGACATTGGCGTCTAAGGTATGAATGTTCATGTTTGAGGTATGGATGTTTATGTCCAAAGAGGACACTCATGTTTGTGTCTCCAAAAAAGCTACAACTTTAAAAGTTGTTCATCAAAAATTTAAGATGCTTGTGACACATGCAAAATCTAGAAACTACCTATCTAAAGAGAGATACACCTACCTGAAGTTGGAAAGGGGAAGAAAAAATCATTAGATTTATTTCGAGATAGGCTTAGTCCCCTAGGATGGTATATTAAATCCTTCAAATATGTAGTAAAATAGGGGTTTGACTATTAAGTGATGGTGTTTCTAGTGTGTGAAATGGCTACCACTACAAAACCAAGTCGTAAAGTTATGCTACATGCACTAGTTATCAACATACCAAGTTTCACTACCCAAATTTATCTTTAATCCCTCACACCCACTTAGCATTCAAAGGTAGATGCAAACTAGCAAATAAAGGACTAGATATTCAAATGAAAAAAAAAACAAAACATTGCAACACAAAGCATACTAGAAGAGAATATTTCCACAATTCATGATAATAAATAATTGTACCTTTGGATTTAACTATGCATTCATTTTTTGAATCTAGAAAAATAGTTATTCACAAAGCATTTTGCTTGAGAAAACCCTTCAATGGGAAAAGCTCTAGGAAGAGTAAATGAAATTACTCATGCCACGATAAGATAACCATTACAAGTGATTACATGCCACTATATGACAATCATTACAAGTGATTGCATACCTCATGGATCAATACAAGAGTATCCATTTCAAATACCATGCTCATTGTGCTTGCAAACTATCAATGACACCAATAGATACCTGCAACAACCCATGCTATGGACAACAATCACCAAAATACATGGGGAAATGCACTACATCCATTATACTACCCATCAACAAAATGATTATTCACTACAACCCCCAATTCCAATGAAAAACTCACATCCCTCAACAAGTAGGATAAGTGCTACATCACTTCTATGAGTCCCAAAATGGGCTACTACTACAGACAAGAAAAATATAGAAATTAAATAACATAGAAGATAATGTAGCATGCACACAATACCTTCACCTAGAAGTAGAGTGGTTGCTTATCAAACCACCCTAGCTCCACTTGATTTGGTTTTTTTGATGTCTTGATAAAGGAATGTAGTTGCTTATCAAACCAACAGCATGATGATAGGATTGATATGATGATAGATCAAATGGATAAGATGAGGATATGATAAAGATTAACTAGGCTTTGGAAGAAGTAGATAGACAATGCAACAACATAACAATAAAATGAGGAGAGATTGCCCAAACAAGATGAGAGTCCTCTCATTTATAAAAGTTTCATGAAAGAAATCAAGGGCCAAGATAGATTGGTTGATGGATGGGTAGGATTGAATGAGGATTAGGGTTTGAATCAAAGTTGTAATCATGTGACAAGTGTCACATGAGTAATAATGGCTAGGCTTATGAATGGATTAGGGCAACATCATTTGGAAATGTATGAAACAAATGGATGAGATGAAAAGTTTGACTTTTGAAAATTGAGGTCTTAGACAAGTGAGAAGACACTTGCCACATGATTGCAAATTTAGATTGTGATCCATTTAAATGGAATCAATGGCTAGGATTAAATGGATAAGGATTGAAAGATAAAGTGAAATAAAATATTGGAAGAAAAGGTAATGGAAATTAATTAGCCTATATTAATTAATTTAATTGGAAAGTTTTGAGATAAAAATAATAGATAAATTAATTAAATAAATAATGAATATTTAATTAATTAGTTGGCTAGGACAAAATGGGATAAAAGTGAAAGTTAAATTAATTAAATAAATAATAAAAATATTAAATATGTATTTAATTAATGGCTTAGAACAAGGTGGAACAACAATTATGAACAAAATTAATTAATTAAATAAATAATATTTATTTAATTAATCGTTTAAAACAAGGTGAGATAAAAATGATGGATAAATTTAATTTAAAGATGAAAAATAAAATAATTTAATTAATTTCTAGAATAAAATAAAAAACAATTGTGATCACGTATAGTCAAATTTTAAATGTCTACAACTACCATCAATTAGATAAGAATCTTTCCCTCCCAAATATGGAAAGACAATCTCCCCGAACACAAGAAGTTGAAAAGCTAAGTGCCACAATAGAAGCTTGATTGTCACAGCACTTCAAATTCCACATTGTTCACCAAAAAATGTGTTTAACTCTTTGGCCAATAATTTGTTTCTAAGGGCAATCAAGCCATTCACCAAGGTGAGCCAAGCATGTGTCACCTACAAAACTGAACTTTCCATTCTCACCTTTTAAAGTACTTTATAGGTCGGTAACTTATAATGCTTGCATTTCAAGGAAGTCCCACACCATCCTTCACCTGTACCAATCCTTTCCACGCCCCTGCATACTAGTTCAAGATGATTACACTGGTCAAATGTCTGGGCTACACTCCAATGAGCTAAAATGGCACGAACCCAATGGTTGAAATCTAATATGCATGGATGCTCCTTTCCCCAACCAAACCATCCAATATCTTAAAATCAACTTAATTTGTCGAGTTTGTTGTAAACCTTTGAACCCTTCCCTTAATCAAATTGTTACCAATAATTTGGTTATCATCATACGTAGCAAAGGATAAATATTAATCAAGCTAGTAATAATATTTTTAGTTTTAGGTAATGACTACTCGATATATATTTTGGAAAACAAATCTTCCCCAAAACAAAAATGGCATCACATAGAGATCCACATGACAACATAGATACAATTTCATAGGAGTATATAGTTCTTAGTGCCAACAGAGCCTCACATTTTTCCTCGTTCCCATGTTAAAAGAAAATAAATATAAAGGCATATATATTCAGATTATCATAAAAATCATGAAAGCTTGAGCTTTGTACGTATTAAGGGTGTGTGCAAGAAGTTGAGTCCACTTTTTGGCCAAAAAGTGGAAGTGTTTTTCCTTATTTCCAGAATTAACACATTTGACCTTAAAATTTGAAGCACTTAAAGAGAAATATTTAAAAAAGTCACTAATCATAAAATGTAGTGCTCGAAGTCTAGTTTCCAAATATGTAATTTATTTCAATACCCAGATTGTACAAATTGAGTTTCAATAGGTGTTTCTAAAAACCACTGTTTAAAAGTCACTTTTTATTTTACCATACCATGCACGTGTACGACATCCATATTTTGACTTAAATTATCGTATTTTTCTAAATCCTTTTGGGAAAAGATTTGTGACTCACTGAAGCTTGTTCTTGATTTTTTTTGTAATTCTTTATTGAATTTTTTTTTTGTTAAATTTTTATTAGGAAGATTTGTCGTTTTAAAAAATCGTTGTGTACGACATGCATAAGATGACCTAAACTTATCATTTTTTTATTTTGTTTTTTTAAAATTGAAAATAATTTTCTGAAGTTTGTTCTTGTGCAATCCGTTTGTCAAAATGTTATGTTGATCAAAAGTTATTAAAATAGTAAAAAACCCTGATATTTAAAGTTTATGAACCAATTTTATTAGAAATTAATTGAAAAATAGAAAAAATAATCCAATTGCAAAACAAATTACATATTTAGAATCTGCATTGTCTCATCTAAAATGAATTTTAATTTTGTCAAAAAATTCTGCAAAAAAAAGTCATCAGCCATATGTCCAAAGTCGATATTTTTCTCTGACATTGTTAGGACCTTCAACTTGCAGGTCAAATCAGGTTGAAGGCCTAGGTTTGGATTTCCAATGCTTTTCTCGAACCAAAATCCTAGGCAAAAACCCAACCACAAAGCTAATAGAAATTCAAATTTTAAAAAATGGGATCGCGCTTTATAAAATAGGATCCTGTTTATTAAAAACAAGATCCCGTTTTATAATCGGGATCTCGTTCCTTAGTTTATAATATTCAAACCGTTGGGAGGGAAACGGGATCCCGTTTCCCTCCCAATGGTCCCCACATTGAATATCGGGGAACAGGATCCCAGTTTTTATAAATTGGATCCTATTTCTTTTATTTAAATTTACTACAAAAAATTACTGTGAAGTTTGCAACTTCACATGTACGGTCGAGAGCAGTAAAAGTAAACTATTTTTCATGAGCTATTGTATTTACAGGTGGTGAACTTGATTTTTAGTTGATTTTTTCAAACGAGGCATCATCTAAACCATTTTTTGAGTGGAGTTGTGTTGTTTTTGTGCTTGTTTGGAGGAACAAAAGGTCTTCAACTTGCAATATGGATTGAATTTTTCAAAGGAGGCATGAAAAAAACAATTTTTAAAGTGGAATTGTGCTAGTTTTCTACTTGTTTTGAGGAACACAAGAGGAATAATTTTGTCTTAATAGGTATTCAACTTCCAATTTGGATTGAATATTTTGAAGAATTTCACTATTAACATTCATTTGTGCTTGAGAATTTTATAATCATGGGAGATAAAGCTCGTAATAAGAGAAGGAAGACATTGACTCATCAAGAAGTTGAAGCAAATAGAGAGGAGAGACAAAGACAGAGAAAGAAGAATGAGAATGAAATCAATGAATGATGGTGAAGCAACCAATTCCACAACTACTGAAGATGAAAACATTGAGGATACCATGGTTTTAGATGAAGCTAATTTGCAAGGAGTTAATTTGGAGAAGAATATGATTATACAAACAAGTCCTACTATGTCTTCAAATCCCTCTTTGAATGCTATGGAGAATGTTTCAATATCCATAAATCCAAGTATGTCTTCAAATCCACATGTTAGTGAAATGGTAAATTTGTATGTAGAAGTTTTACAAGATGCTAGACTTAATGATGTTGACATTGATGATATTTGGAGAGATGAAACTTTTATAGAATTTGTTGAAAATGAAAAAGAAAAATCTTTTGTTGCAAATGAAAATCAGAATGATCATTTTCTTGAAAATGAAAACAAAACCTTTATTTTTGATGAAAATGAAAATGAAAATAAAAATGAAAACTGTTTTGTTGATGAAAATGAAGATGAAAATGTAAATGAAAATAAAGATGAAGATGAAGATGAAAATGAAGATGAAAATCTAGAATGTGATGTTGAATTTAATGAAAATATTTTTTTAAAATTGGAAGTGGTGTTTTCGATAATCTTCCTGGTCAAATTTCTTGGAGGCAATAAGAACACATGCAAATAGAATATACACCAAATTTTATCGCAAAAAAATTGCATTTCAATGTCAACTAATGATGCAATTGATGAGAATGCAAAAAATGAGGAAAGTAATGAAAAGGTTAGGCTTTTATGTTAAACCAAAAAGAAAAGATCAATCATTAAAACATGTTATGTCTATTGTTGCTAGTGCTATTCAATCTATTGGGAAAAATAGTCGATCTAAAGATAATGCAGCAAGAAGAGCTATAACTACTGCTATAGTTAATAAAGCAACTTTGAATAAAAGAATGGTAAGCAATATTAGTGAAGTTTTAAAAATACATCCTAAAACATTGCTAAGAGTGGCAAAAAGAAGAGAAAGTATAGAAAATGATCCTATCAATCAATGTTGGAGTTTCAGTGGATGACTACCGAGGTTTGATATAAAATTGAATGTTAAAATTAAATCTTTGAAAGAAAAATTTTGGCATGATAATACTAGGGTTTCATATAATGCTAGAGATGTTTTAAAAATAAGGGTGGGGTCCAAAGTTCACAATCCTCACCCAAAACACCTATTAGATACAACACAAACTGAATTTTATAAAAAAATTTGTAGTGATTCAATGTTACCTAGTAATATTAAAATAATTCAAAGGTCTTTTGAAAAATGTAAACCCTGGTATTTAAAAATGAATAAGCAACGAATATCTTGTTGTTGTAAAATACATGTTCAATTTCGTTATTTTTATGATGTTTTTCAGTATATACGTTGTACCTTGCATACTAACATGATTATACAGGATTGTGGTATTGATATGCCACACAGAAGCAATAAAGAGTTTATTTGAGTTTGGTAGAAAAATCTAATGATAAATTATTTATTTAAGTTCTTGTATTCTACGGACAATGCATTTAAGCTGTGGAAATCTTTCATTTTAAAATTTATTTTGCATGAAAGTGTTGAAGTCCTTGATTTTGGACAATAATTAGTAGATGTCAAAAGTTTAGGAATGTTACACTATTCTTTAAAGATGGAAAAATAGAGGAAAACATTAGCCGATTTGAATTCTGAGAAAAAGTTAGTGTGCATGCATTCATGAGTGAATTTAAGAATAAGAAGAATTGTACCAAAATATGTCATGCACTCACGAACATGCTTGATGGCTTGATGGCCAATTTAGTATAGAAACACATTTCCAATTGGTACTATACTTCCCACGTTAGTTGATTTTTGTAGAATTATAATCTGTCCACTTAAAGGAAATTCAATCTCAATATTATAATTAGGTGCAAGTAGTTATGTTTGTCCATATTGTTTATAGACATGTAGATGATAGCACTGAGGATGATAGAAAATTTTTGAGGGAGTATCATTTTTATTTGAGTGACAACCGATTACACTCGTCAAAGTTTGTTTAATACTGTTTCAATATATTTTATAGAAATTTAAGAGAAGAGGAATCAGGATGAAAGAGACACCTCTATATAGATTGAAATAATTATGCGAGTGAGTTCAAAGAATGTTCGAGATGTTCTATTATTGGTTAAAATTAGGGTTCACAAGGAACTTAATGTCCGGTATATAGGAGTTTTGAAGCTAGGCATGAGTAAGGAGAACATGATGGAGTTGAATTAGGTGTGTCAAAGAATTCTTGAGAACGATTAAAATTTTGAGAGTTGGAAAAATTTAAAGATGCATTGAAGTTGTGGATTGGTGTAATAGAAGATTATCTGCACCTAGTTCAAGTGATTACTCTACAGTTCATCGATTCTTTTGGTTGGTGGAAGAAGAAAACATTGTATCTAGAGTTGATTGTGAGACAATTAGTGGATCTACTAAATGGCATTCATTTAGGAGTGCGACAACAAACACATGGACTATTTGGACAAGGGAGCTTGCATGTTTTCGAGTTTGTATCTCGAGTCGGAAGCGTAATGTGAAATGTAGGTGGGTTGAGCGATTGGAGCAAAGATCGTTGACATACGGAAGCACATAATCAATATAGAAAGAACTATTAGAAGAAAATGATCAAGGTATTTGCATCACGAAGATTATGGCCAGAGTATTTAGGACCTTGTACAAAGAGGTGTTTTAAGTTCATTTTATTTCACTTTATTAAAGTTGTTTTGTAATACTAAATTATTTATATGGATATGCACAGAGTTATTCATCCAATTTTGTTAGCGGGGACATGTGTATGTTGTTACTACTTGGGGAATGAAGAGCAAAGCCGGAGATATTGGATTTGGCTCGTTATTGTGGAAGCAAACATAGAAGTTAATAACACCTCGAGAAGTTGATGATGGCTTTCATTATCCATGAATTATAGTGATCCCATAAGACTTGTAAGCAAATTTGATAACAGTTTTAGATCCCCTTAAGCAATTTTTTTAGAACAAGTCTTTGAAGTCCTTAAGAAAATTTTGAGTATTTGATGATGGTTTTTTAACATGTTTTCCAATAGGATCGATGGTGGTTGTTGGCACTTGGCTATGAAAATATTTGAGAAGAAAGAATGGTCTACCTACATTCGAAGACTATGAAACACATAAGAAGATTATACATTATTCACATTTGGTGGTGGAAACAAATATAAAACTAGAGCGGTATTGTGGAAGACCTTCAAAAAAATTGCTATGGTCAATTTCTATGGAAGAGCATGAGGAAATCATAGATGCATTGCAAAAAAGAGAGGATGCAGATGATACAATGGAATAAGTAAATACAAGTAAATATAGTTTTAGTTTTATTTTGTCCTTTTAAATACATTAAATACATGTTTCGACATTGGTCAAGTGTGTTATTAGTTGAAATTGATTTAAATTGTCCTTTTATACATCCTTAAGGCATAATCACAAAAAGGATCTAGTCCATGCAGATTCAATCTAGACAACATGGAATACTTGGTAAAAACAGGTAATTATTAGTTAAATTATATTTAAATACATGTTTTGATTACATATTGATATTGCTTGGACATTAATAGTTAAAATTGATTTATTGTCATTTTTTATATCCTTAAGCCATCATTGCATTGATCTCATACTTTCAAACAAAAAGGAGAGGATGCTTGGATTCAACCTACAAACATGTGTGGAATACTTTTAAATGCAGGTACTTGAGTTCTGTACATATAGATATTTTATATAAATTAAAATATGTTTGTTTTGATGATTTCATTGATATTGTTTGTACCTTTTTTATATCAGGTGGTGTGAAGACCTACTACATTCTAGCCATGAGTTTGAGATGTTCTTGAGATGGCATATCCAAATTTTGTACACATTATTTTGAGATGACATATATGTACATCCATACTTATAGAATTAAACATACTCTATGTACTTCTATGTATCAAATCAATATTCTATATATTTTGTTTGTTAAATGTGCATGTGTTCCTACTTTGAAACTTTATGTCTAATTGTATAATCAGTAAATATCATGCATACATTATTGTTAAATTAATTATATCCTTAAGACATTGTATTATGACCCCTTAATACATCCCCTTAAGAAATTATATTATGACCCCTTAAGACATCCCCTTAAGACCCCTTAAGACATCCCATTTAGACGTATTATGACCCCTTAATACATCCCCTTAAGACGTTCTATTATGACCCCTTTATACATCCCCTTAAGACCCCTTAAGACATCCCCTTAAAATGTTCTATTATGACCCCTTTAGACATCCCCTTAAGACCACTTAAGACATCTCCTTAAGACGTTCTATTATGACCCCTTTAGACATCCCCTTAAGACCCCTTAAAACATCCCCTTAAGACGTTCTACTATGACCCATTTAGACATCCCCTTAAGACCCCTTAAGGGGTCCCCTTAAGACGTTCTATTATGACCCTTTAGACATCCCCTTAAGACCCCTTAAGGGGTCCCCTTAAGATGTACTATAACCCCTTAAGACATCCTCTTAAGACATCATTATTTGTTTTGACAACTTATAAATTAGTATTAGATGTTATTATTTATAGAATTTATTAATGCTTTTATTCTCTAATCTTCTATGGTATTGTTTATTTCTTAAAATTTTATCCTTTCTAGTATATAAATAGATTGCTTTTGTTTGTAAATTATGATTTATTGACTAATTATTGATTGACGTGAATTGAATAAGTTCATTGAGTAATTATCTTTATTTATTAAATGTACATATCATGTATATCATGTATGAAATCACTAAATTTGTAAAGTATAAATATTAAAATTTCCTCTATTAATATCATGTATGAGATCACTAAATTTTACATTAATGTCCTATATTAATGTCTTGACTATGAACATAAAATGCATAAATGTACATGTGTAAATTAAAATTTCAAACAATAATAAAATCCATAATTTATGTAACATATTAAGTAAATGAAACCAATATATTAAGCGCATGAAATAAAGTCCAGAGTACAACCCGTGAACTAAAGTCCAACTAAGTACTTGAGCCATGAAATATAAAGTCCAATAGAGTACATGAGAAACAAGAAATATAGTCCATGAAATAAACAAATATAACACATAAAATCACATGTTTCTAGGTCATGTACTGTCTCTATAATCAAGAGACCTCTTCACACCATGCGGACTATGTGGATGACCTGAAACACTTTGTACAAGAGAAAGGTGAAATCAAATGTAAGACAATGAAAAATGATTTAATGACAATTTAATTTATAATCCATCATAAAATTAAATTATCGTCATATTTGCGTCTAGATGCTTTGGTGCACCTAAAGTAACCTCTAAATTCTCTAAATCAATCTACATAAACAAGACAAAGAAATTTGAAATTAGATGTACAACTCTACAATTAAAATTTTTTTAATTCAATTTAATTTATAATTTATTATATTTTAATTGTACCGTATTCTGAGGTTGTGCACCAAGCTCTTCTCCAAGACCTGTCTGTACATGCTTAACTACAAGATGTGTCTCATGCTATAAAAGAAAAATAATATGTAACAAATCTCATATTATGTATATATTCAATTTAAAATTTATAATTGACTTTAAATATAATAATTGACTTTGAATATAATAAAAAATTTAAATTACCATTTGATCTGGAGCCTTCTCTACATGTCCTCCTGGTGGTGTAACTATGTCTAGGTCAGGGCTGAAAGTCGCACTAACAAAGTCCTACGAGATCAAAATTAAAGCATGTACAATTGAATTAGGTTAATATATATATATATATATATATATTCAAGTTTGCACATTTTGTGTAGAAATTTTTGTAAACAACCTGGAAATCAATGGCCTCACGAGTAGCTGCAACATCAAATGTTTGTCCAATGCCCATTCTTATTGTGGTATCAACCTAGACATACATGTACATAGACATTTAATGCTTATAATATTTACAAGTGTACATGCATGCGTTTCATATATCTAGTGAATTCAAAACTCATAAAATTGTAACTATACTAATGTAAACTTTAAACAAATTTACAATATGAATGTACCTGCCCCTGATCTATGACGCTCGATAGTGGAGGAGTGCTTGACAATCCCTCAGGAGGAATCAACGTGGATGTCGATTGACTCGCCTAAACCAACATAAATATTTCAAACATATATGTGATTCAATTATAAATTTAAAACTAAAGTTAAATTTATGATTTCATATATAATTTTAAAAATTGAAATCAAAATACCCCATAAGGGTTGTCGAGTACGACCGGTGTCGATGTATGTACTCATGGAACAAATGATTGCTCCATCGTTAGTGCCATTTGTACACCAAAAAATTTGATTGTTAAAATGTATTGCAAACTTTTCTTTGATATATACATCCATCAAAATTCTTATAAAATGAATGTACATCTAGATGCATATTTATACATGTGTCATAATGTCCTCAGGGTGATGGTCTATTGTAAGAAACTCTACAAATGAACTGATGCGACCAGATGAACCACCAGAATCTCCCCATCCACCTGAACTAGGTGTGGCCTGATCAGGTCCATAGCATACTTGATGACAACTAGTACATATATGGGGGACGGGCCTCGACACTCTTGGAGGGATACTCGGACCAGCTCCATAAAAAACTCCTCCATCATCATCGTCTCTATGCTCCCCACCCGCTATCGCAAAAGCATGTTAATCAAGGTCTCCTACGAGTGTACTAAGGGAACCTAATGTTGAGACCAAAGCTCGATGATGTACAGGTGCGGGAATGGGAGGACCAAGAGCAACAACAAGGGGTTGCGCATGCACGGGGCGTTGGAGATCAACCCTTACCCCTAACCTCTATTGTGGCATGCCGCCACCAACACCCAAATGATCTAAAATCAAAATAATTGGGCTTTTGCCCAAAACAAGCTCTACATACAGTTTTCTCAAAAAATACAATGGGCACTCCCAATTAGCATGTGGGGACTATCAAAACCATATACCATCGATCCCAAAAATGTGCACTCATTTGCGGATGTATGCACCACCTCATGGATATTCTAGATTTGTTGGGTGGAATGGGTTGTCGAGTAATGGGGTCAAGAAAGTAGGGGGCTAGATGGGCTTTCGTTATTTTAAGGTCTAATATTTGTTTGTAAGAGAGACCATCTAATAAAATTGTCTCATTTGTTCTCTCTCGTCGATGCCTATCAAGATCAGAATCGATCATCCTGATGGCATCAACAATGTTTTACATCGCAGATGCAAAACGTCTCACATGTGGAGGAATCAATGCTTGACTCTGCATAGCATTGATTTGATTTTGTAAGGATGCAATGCAAAACATCTCACATGTGGAGGAATCAATGCTTGACTTTGAATAGCATTGATTTGATTTTGTAAGGATGCAACTTGATCATTTATACATGCTCTCAAGCGAGCCTCGTCAGATGCGATAGGTGTTGGATGTGGCATATTAGGTGGAGGGGGAGGTGGAGGGGGACGAGGGACGGGGAGGTGGAGGGGGGGAGCGGAGGGAGGTGGATGTGGTTGTGGTTGAGGTGGTGGATTGATTATATCATTAATGTTAAAATCATCCATGATATGAGATATAAATGTGCACCTACATTAAATCATACAAAATAGTATGTGCATACATATATTAAGATCATATATTTAATTGAAATAGGATGAGCAACATAAATATTAAGATCATATATTTAATTGAAATGCACATATATATACATTGATTGTTCAACTTGAGCATGTCCATACAAAATTCAAAATTTAACATGTATATGTACATTTAAAATAAAAAAAATATGATGCATAATTTGCATGCGTACAAATCATTAAACTAAACTATGTACATACATACAAATTTCAAAATTTAAGAACTATATAGCAAATTTTTAATACATGCACATACATACTAAACAATAAACTTGAAACATTCACAAAAGCTCATTTTATGTCTAACACACACACACACACACATTATAATTTTTCAGCAGGAGAAATCATGATCTAGTAGATAGTCATAAAATATATACTATTATATATTATTCATTATAAGTTCATAATTTCCACCAAATTCATAAATCCATGTCACTAAAAATATCCATCTAGAACCAAAATCATAAATTCGTGTCACTAAAAATATCCATCCAACCAAATTTACAAATTCATCACACAAAATATCCATCGTTCACCAAATTCATAAATTCATAACTATTTAAGATCATTGTCTTAATTTAGAAACTATTGTGGCTCTCTACTGCATCTCTTCATTTCTTTGTGTTTTCCTTTTCAGAATCGGAAGTTCTCCTCTCCTCTAGCCATTGTCGATGCTCATCTAAGATCCCATCCATAGCCCTGACAGCATCAACAAGGGTTTGCATCCTAGATGCAAACATCCTCACAGGAGGTGCAATACATTCTTCATTTTGAATAATGTTGACTTGATCTTGGATGGTTCTAACATTGGCATTGATTTTGTTGCAAACAAGCATGTTCATTGATTTCAGGTGGTGGAGGTGGGGGTTTATGAGGTGGAGTAGGTGGAGGTGGAGGTGAAGGTGGTGGCGATGGATGGTGTGGAGGTGGATTGTGAATATTATTGAATGGATCCATGTGATCTTTAAGATATGAGTGAACTGCATTAGATTTGTAATTTCAAGATGTAAGATACATGTTTAGGAAATACCTTTAAACCATTCAATATAAATGGCCTTAAATAATTGAATACAAATGATAAAATATGTAAGCCTCGTTTATGTCTAAGGCACATGTTACTTGAATGAAAATACAATTAACTATTAATATTATATAATCTTGCAGGATCTTATTATTGTTAAATTTGGTTGCCTTGGGCTTTGATCACCAAATTTTAAGAACTTCTTTGATCCCCTTAATAAATGTCATATTGGGACCCCTTAAGAAATCGAATTATGATTTAGGGTGACAGGATGGCTTAAGGGGATCTAGTCTAGTGAGGTCCTAGGAGAAAATGGCATGGCTCAGTGAATAAAATTTGGTGAAGTTTCCCAAGGCAACCAAATTTCATTAAGAACCTTTAAAGAAAAAATGATGGCTTTAGGGTTTAGGGTTTAGACTTTAGAGTTTAGGGTTTAGGGTAATAGGATAGCTTAAGGGGATCTACATGTAGTAAGATCCTAGGACAAAATTACATGGCATAAGGGAATGAAATTTGGTGGAGTTTCCTAAGGCAACCAAATTTCATTAAGAGCCTACGAAAAAATGATGGATTTAGGGTTTAGGGTTTAGAATTTAGGGTTTAGGGTTTAGGGTAATAGGATAAGTTAAGGAGATATATGTAGTAAGATCCTATGACAAAATTGCATGGCATAAGGGAATGAAATTTGGTGGATTTTCCTAAGACAACCAAATTTCACTTTAAGGTCAGGTAGGACAAAATGAATGGTTTAGTGTTTAGGGTTTAGATTTTAGAGTTCAGGGCTTAGGGTTTACAGAACTTAGGGTGAAGTTTTGGTGCCAAGTTCAAGTTAGTGAAGAACATTTTCTTGTGGAATAGTTGATTGAGATTTACTCTTGTTTCAACTGACCAACCTAGATCATGAAATCTCATTCATATTATAATCTTGCACGATCTTATTATTGTTAAATTTGGTTGCCTTGGGCAACTTCACCAAATTTTAAGAACTTCTTTGATCCCCTTAAAAAATGTCATATTGGGACCCCTTAAGAAATCAATTTACGATTTAGGTTGACAAGATGGGTTAAGGGGATCTACATCTAGTGAGGTCCTAGGAGAAAATGGCATGGCTCAAGTGAATAAAATTTGGTGAAGTTGCCCAAGGCAACTAAAATTCATTAAGACCCTTTAAAGAAAAAATAATGGCTTTAGGGTTTACGGTTTAGACTTTAGAGTTTAGGGTTTAGGGTAATAGGATAGCTTAAGGGGATCTACATGTAGTAAGATCCTAGGACAAAATTACATGGCATAAGGGAATGAAATTGGTGGAGTTGCCTAAGGCAACCAAATTTCATTAAGAGCCTAAGAAAAAATAATGGCTTTAGGGTTTAGGGTTTAGAGTTTAGAGTTTAGGGTTTAGGGTAATAGGATAACTTAAGGGGATATATGTAGTAAGATCCTATGACAAAATTACATGGCATAAGGGAATGAAATTTGGTGGATTTTTCTAAGACAACCAAATTTCACTTTAAGGTCAAGTAGGACAAAATGAATGGTTTAGTGTTTAGAGTTTAGATTTTAGAGTTAGGGTTTAGGGTTTACAGAACTTAGGGTGAAGTTTTGGTGCCCCTTGGAATATAATGAACTTGCAAGTTAGTGAAGAACATTTTCTTGTGGAATAGTTGATTGAGATCTACTCTTGTTTCAACTGACCAACCTAGATCATGAAATCTCATTCATATTATAATCTTGCACGATCTTATTATTGCTAAATTTGGTTGCCTTGGGCAACTTCACTAAATTTTAAGAACTTCTTTGATCCTCTTAAGAAATGTCATATTGGGACCCCTTAAGAAATCAATTTACAATTTAGGGTGATAGGATGGCTTAAGGGGATCTAGATGTCCAGTGAGGTCCAAATTTAGTCATACTGTGACGTCATTGGTTACATCTAGCTCTGGGTCAAAAGTGTTTACCCCTCTAATAAAAAAAAGTATCATGTTAAAAATGAATCAATCTATACATATCACAAAAATAACATACATCTATCAAAACAAGTAAAAATTTCCTCCTACGTTAGAGGATATGAAAATAAATATGAAATATTTTAATAATTATATTTGTAATCACTTATTAATAAGTTATATCATACATAATTTTAAGCACATAATAAAGGAATAAATATACATATGTAGAAGATACAAAAATAAAAAGAGGCTACTCGCATGGATCTTGATCCTTCTAGGAAGTTGCCTAGATTGGTGTATTTCGTGTAGGACTCTATGTAGGTGTTGGGACCTTCACCTCTCTCGTATATTTCCAACAATCCCACTCACTCCCTCTATAGAATTATTTCCTTTGTTATTATCTAGTTCTTTTAATCTTCTAAATTAACCTCTTATTTATAGGAGCATAATATGAATCCTCCTATCTCTATTGTAATAATAGCATAGTTCCTCCAACCTATCATCATGTACCTCCTCCCTTTCCCATGTAATAGGTGTACCTTAGGTGTTAAATGGTTCCATCTTGGTCTCCTTATTGATGCATTTCTACCCTTCCACATAAATCTATATAGTATCAAAATATAGGTAATTTTATGGTTATTGAATCTCTCTTAATTGCTAAAGAATCCATTATGATTGAGGATGGGTGGATTATTATCTAGGATCACATCTTAAAAATCCTATAGAGGTCATGGTATGTGTTTCTTAATACATATATTCCCATACAAACCTCTTTCCATGTATTATCAACTCTCCTATATAATAGACACCTTACTAGATTTAAATTTCATATGATATATACCCAAGTGTTTCCAATTGGAATTGCTATAATTATACTTTTATGGTATTCTAGATATTCATAATAGTTTTCATAAATCTACCAAATAGACCCATTCTTGACATTGAACCTCCATAATTTTAGGTATGTCCAATGAAAGAAACTTTACCCATAGCACTCTCACTCGCGCTCTCTTATCTTGTGGATATAATAGAATGAAGTTTTCTTCCAATGATTTAGATCCCTAATGATCATGTCTAAGTGTCATAGAGAGTGATCATCCACTATTCATAAACTTGTAGAAACCAAAAGGTTTTATATTATGTGTTCAAATAAGTGAAAACATTACAAAAAGCTCTACTGAATGGTGACAACAGAGGGTTTTTTAAGGCAACCAAATTTCATTTTAAGGTCCTAAGACAAAATTCAAATGCTTTAGTGTTGAGGGTTTAAATTTTATAGTTCAAGGTCTAGGGTTTAGCAAACTTAGGGTGAAGTTTGGGTGGCCCTTGGAATAATTTAGACTTGCAAGTTAGTGCCAATTGGAATCGATTGTATGTGCTTAGATTTATGAATTTGTTAACTAAATTTGCAAACAAACATTGATAAACTTTATGAATTTTAACTTTCCTTTAACATATTGTTTTCTAATCTAATTATAATTTAACATTAAAACTAAAGTTTAACATATCGCTTTTTCCATACAATGCAAATAAAATTTAAAACATTTAAGCAATGCAAATGATTTTTTTTGAGCTTGAAATTACCTAGTTTTCAAAATCAAAATAATTTGTTCAATTTCAATTTACGGTTTTGACAAAAAAAATTGTTCCAATTCAATTTAGGGTTTCAATTTCTAAGCAATTAAGGTTTTTAATGCAATTTTTTCGTTTCAGTTCAAACTAGGGTTTTCAAATTCAATCTTTTTTGTTTGATTTGAATTTAGAGTTTCAAAAAGCTTGATTAGGGTTTCTAAATGCAAATTTTTTATTTCATTTCAATTTCTAGGGTTTTGAAATGCAATTTTTTTTGTTTCGTTTCAATTAGGGTTTTCAAATTCAATTTAATTTGGTTTAATCGAACAATTTAAGTTTCAAAAGTTAAATTTTGTTTGTAAAACACAATTCAAGGGTCATTTTTTCATTTCTATTAAAAAATCTTTAGGTTTCATTGCATTTTTTCGTCTATTTTTACAATTACTCATTTCTACTATAACAAGAAAAAAAATGCTCAAAACATGAAATAAATTTTTTTTTAAAAATGCTAAATTCACTTATTTTCTTCACAATTTCAATAAAAAAATAGAAAAATGCAAAAAAAAGGGGCGTGGGCAATTACCTGGAGCTGTTTGTGGGGGTCGTTGTCGCCTGTACTCAGGATCCTGTCCGCTATAAAATGAACTATGTTTGTTTTTAAAAAAATAAATAGCATTATAAAATGGGATCTCGTTAGTAATAATCGAGATCTCGTTCCTTCTCCGTTGGTTCGGGATCCTATAGGAAACGAAATCCCGATTTTTAAAAAGCAGGATCCCGTTTCATATTTAGGCTCAGGATCTTGAAGCTAAATGAGATCCCAATTTTTAAAAATCGGGATCCCATTTATTAAAATCGGGATCCTGTTTTTGCAAAGCCGATTTCAATTTTTTGGTTAAGGCAAAAACTTCCACGTTTCGTGGCCTCAACTTTGTGCACTTACCCTTAAGGAGAGCAAAATACCTATTTTACAAAGGAAACGGATGCAATAAAAAATGGCATCTATCTGATATAGACATTTTGTGCCTCTTCCATTAGTTTTGACATAGCACACCACTTATACTAAGTTCTATCTTGGATGAATCAGAATGGAACTGGCTTAATCAAGTCTCCCAAACAATTATGGATGTCTCTCTCAAGCGCATAAATGTGACTATTGACTGAGCTAGTGCATAATATTTTTAAATAACGTCCATGATAGCAATAACATCCATATGTTCTCTATTTAAGTGTTTAGAATCTCTTTTATTTGTGCAAAAGATAATTTCTTGCAAGAAGATTTTGAGAACCTTCATTTCTTCTAAGAATATGGTTCACGTGCTAAGATAGCAGTTCAGTAAACGAGAGACAACACAAAATGCCATATAAAGAACATGGCATAGAATATTTCTAGAAGATGTCCAGTTCAGCGGAAAGCTGCAAAATCGGCATCCAGACAAGTATTACTAAGTCACATGAATTATTAATCAATGGGATTCAAATCAATCACAGGAAGACTAGAAATTAAAAAATAACCAACAAAAAACTGCGCTGTTGAGTATTTACAACTTTCTGAAAGGTTCTCAATATCAGGCTACATAATTTTGAAATCGAACTAAAATAGAATCTTCAAAATCCTTTGCTGTCTTGGAATAATTTGAGTAGGAGCAGCCAACAAAATCTGTGAAGATTGTTTAAACATGTATGATTAGACTAGAATAGAATCTTCAAAAATCTCGATTGTCCTGGAATGAATTCAGGAGCAGCAACCAACAAAATCTGGGAAGATTGTTTAATCATACAAATGTTTACACTGACAATTTCATCGCTTTTAAGGTTTTCAATTTAGACTCACAGATATCCTGCAAAAGTAATGCAAATCTCTGGTGGCTATTTATAATCTTTCTAGCAACAGTAGTTGCATCCCATGTCTGCACTGCTTGACCTATCCTAGGGCCTAATTCTGAAACCATACTCGAACTGGATTCCAAAATCTTAAGCACACAACCTGGTCTTGCAGTGATTTTCCCTGAAGAACTTTCATCAGTCTCTCCCCTTCCCTCCAGAAGTGCAAGAAACAAGTCCAACTCCTGATCCTTGGAATTATCTAGATATCCTCCCAACCAAGATTTAACACTATTGATAGTTGATATAAATAGGGCTATGGAATTTTGTATCACTTTAAACATTAATGAAGATGATCCATCAGCATGGCTACCAATTGCCCCACTTCTCTTTTTCTTCTTCCCTGATGGAAGTATATATCGGACACAAGATTGCAAGATAAGCCCATGCCAGGCAAATGGTTCTGTTACAAGACGTGCCATAGTTGGCATGAGAGACCCTGCAGGTACTAACTTTAAGGAGCAGTCAGATGTATAAAGTTGAGGTGCAGCAGAACATGTAATTAACTCCTTAACAGATAGTTCCATTAGTCTGTCAATGTCAATTGAGGAATCAAATAATATCTTTCCCTTGCTCGCAAACCCACTTCCTTCAGCAGATAGTTTCCACGAATTGTAAAAGACTGCAAAGGTTATCCAATCCACCATGTCCAGCTTCAATTCCTGAATTTTAAAGGGAAAACTAATAAAATTAGCCATCCAATCCACCATGTCCAGCTTCAATTCCTGAATTTTAAAGGGAAAACTAATAAAATTAGCCTCGCAGTATTTTAAGTATAGAACAAGTACAAGCAAAAACCAAACCTATTAATGTTCCACACAACCGTGTGAACCATATTGCACAGTACCTTGAATGATTTCTGCTCAGATGCTATATTGCTAAGGATTCCTAATGCCTCATCAAAAGAAAACCCAAGTGATGATGAATATTGTACAAGAAGCTGCTGAAATTCAGAACAACTTCCATACATATCATGGGCTTTTCCTGCATCTGTGTCCATGAGGAAGACCATACACTGAGTTGACAAGCGTATGAGACGAGGCAGAAGACATCTTCTTTTAACAGCTATCCACATTTGCTTTTCTCTTGGACATTCACACTCCTGCAAGTTGATAAGTTCAAATTGCAATATTTAGTTAATTGTCTAAATCACCAGCAATGTGGAACGTAATTCATGCAAACAGAAGGAAATCATTTAGAAAAAAGATAAATTGTGTATCGCTATGCCTTTCAAATGTTTGATTATTAAACACTTGACCGAAGATGTAAAATCACAAGATATTTAAGTTACCAACTATTAGGGCAGATAGCCATCATCTAGAAAATCAGTATAGAACTGAGAAATATGTTATTATTGTCAATACTTCAACAGAATTATGGATGGACGATTCGGGAAATATTCTTGATACAAAGTATAGAGGTTAATTAATTACTAGGATAGGATAGCAGCACATAAATGTGGAAAAAATATCCAGTAGCATTTGACTAGCCATTGCATCTCAATTTTGACAAGTTTATTACAATAAAAGATAAATGCCTTCATACAGAAGACGAACCAAAGCATCCAATCAATTACAAGAACTCTATAAAAAAGGTGACAAAACCTTGATGGATGCTCTTGGACATAAAGCAATGGTCATGAAAAATCATGAATTGCCACATTTCGTGGTTTTTTTCCCCTCAATAGTTACTTTTTCTTGAGCAAATTGTTGACTGCAATTTTTTACCCATTTTTTCACATTTAACCTCAATTAAACAATCTGATTCGTGGGCTGCCTGAATTTCAAGGATTTCTTGACCACCTGAGATTTTTTTTTTATTACAAGAGGTTTTTACACACATTATGGTCATGCGTTTGAAGGAATTTACTTCACTTTTTTCACGTTTGGAAGGCATCTTTTGCTGGAAGCAGCAAGGGCATTTTACCTACCTTCAGACTGTTTCTTCTTCCTACAACAGACTTTATCATGACTTCAACTGCAGCAACATGTGACATATTTACATTTTTACCTGCATAAGGTATTGAACATAACCTGTAGTATTCATTTGCTTTGAAGAGAAGTTTGAAGATGTTTTTGTATTCAAAATTAATATTTTAATAACATGTGGCAGTTGTCAAGTCAGTTTCGGACATTGTCAAAATTGTGCTTAGCTTGATACTGATCACTCTTAGAAAAAAGCATTTTGAATGGGGTTGAGCTATCAAATTAGTAAGAAGATAACAGATTGATTCGACACACAGTCAACAAAGAGTTACAATTGGTCCAGCTTTTTATTGTTCACTTTCAAGTTACAATCAAATTAATGGTAACTATTACATAAATATGAGCAATGTATACTTTTATATAGAAGTAATATACTCACATTTAAGGCTTCCACTTTTAGCTAGGAAGCTGTGGATCCTTTTTAATCCAGGAAGTTATGCCAACTTTTAGTATTTGTGTATATATTTATCTCTAAAATGTGCTAGCCATTTCTATTGTTTCTGGTTGACTCTTTGCAGCTTGGCTGGTGCTTTTAATTAGCTGTTAGTAGCATTTATCATATCATGCCTAAGTCCAATATTCACTTGAAAGTAGTGAAAATCAACTCACCCACATTAGATCTATTGAAGAAATTATTTGGCTGAGTTATCACCCAATATTCAAGGGTCATCTTAAAAAAACATTAGAAATAGCTAGCACATTTTAGAGACAAATATATACTAGCACATTTTGGAGAACTTTTACCTCTCCAAATCAAGAGTCAAGATCAGAACTCACACTATTGCCATGTTAGTAAAAACCTATTTAACTTGTACATGCTTTACTTTATTTCATTTTGAAATGCTAACATTTGCAGGGAATCTGATATACTCAAGTCTTTAAAACAAGTCCTTGAGCCCCCCTATATGGGGCACCGAACACAACATTTGGTAAGATTACCCTCTCATATCTTGGGAAGTGATGCCCCAAAGGTATATTTGAGCATTATCAAGGTTGAAGTGATAAGGAAACTACAGATACTTTTCCCTACAATTGTCTTCCCTTATATTTCTTCTCTTCTTCTTCTCTTTCTTCTTCTAATGATCAGTCATTTGGCCATAAATCAGATGTAGAAGGGATCGTAGTGTCAAACAGGGGACCATACCTACATGCTCTAGATTGCCACTTGTAAGCAAGTATGCCATTAGACAAACCTGAGATCTTTCATGTGCCATTTTTTATGGTGCCACTCTACTCTCTCATACCACTCTACTCTCATGTATATCTCTATTCTACATACTACCACTCTTCCACGTGCCTTTGCGTATATTGAGAGGTTTGGTATATTGAAAGAATTACTCTTCCATACCATCGCTTTGGTATAATGAGCACGTTGGCATTGGGGATCTAGATATATCGGAAGGAAGGAGCCATAAAGTTGAAGCAATAAGGGCTTCTTTTGGTAGTGATAAGGCAAAAGTTATACCCTTGATACATGAAATACCAAATTCAGTTTTTCTTTTGCAGATTTGTTAATATTGTCACATGTGAGACTTTGTGTAGGCATATTGCATGTCAATCTTGGGTAAAAAGAAAGTCGAAAGCAATTTTTGCGATTGTAATGTTAACAGTGATATAGATCACTTCAAATGGCATTTAATGAAGGAGTCAAAACATGACATCAATCATCATTCCTTGCCAAAAGTGCCCTACAAATATCACATATCAGAGGAAATGGGCTCTTCAAACAATTTCTTATGGTAAGGCTAAAAAGACAAGAACTGGGACAAAAGTGGATTATAATTCTACAAATGGTAGGGGCAATCCTTTGCATGAGGCAAACAAACACAGTACTCTTTCAAGGAGTTTCAATTGACACTTATACAACATGCAACCCAAACATAGGTGGAGAAAACATTATTTCTTTCTTTGCACCTTGTACTTCACTAGGATTTGCAAACCACTTTGGAGAGTATAGGATGGAGGAAAAACATCCAAGAACGAATGAAAAAGGCAATTGTGAATTTTCAATTCTACTCTAGCCTACCATTCCATATTGCCAAGGTATAGTGGATGCTATTGCAACTATAGGTCTTGTATTCAAAGCCCCATTGTATGAGACATTGAGAATTGATATGCTCAATGACACACTACAAGATGTTAAGGCTCTTGTTAACAAACATTGGTTGGAGTGGGCAAGGACTAAATGCACCATAATGTCAAATGGCTGAATAGATAGACGGAACCAAAATCTCGTCAACTTCCTTGTCTCTTGAAATATTGGCATGATCTTTCTAAAATATGTAGATGCATCTAATTGGATCAAATCTATAGCTACATTATTTGAATTGTTTGAGAAAGTGGTCATGGATATAGTATTACAAATGCAATTACTTGTGTTGCTGCCAGGGGACTCTTGAAGGACAAGTATCCATTTATGGTTTCTAGCCCATGCGCAACACACTACCTTGATCTCACCCTAGAGGACATTGGAAAACTTGTATGGGTTAAGGAGGCATTGCAGAAGGCTTGCACTATGATCAAGTACATTTGCTATCGCATAGAGGTGTTCTATATGATGAGCTCCTTCACAAAGGACAATGAGCTAGTTTGAACAAGGTGACAAGATTTGCTACATACTTCTTTGTAGTGCGGAATCTTTGCCAATAAAATATGAATTTGAAGTGAAAGTTCATTTCAAATGAGCGGATGAGCATGGCTTCACCAATCAAAGAAATGGCAGAATAGTAGCAGAGTACCTTTTACTGTGGGTTTTCGAGATGCGACAAAATAGGTGATGAAATTTTTAGAGCCTCTAATAAAGTTTTAAGACTAGTGGATGGGGAAAAATCCCTCATGGTCTATTTATGTCACCGTGGGAAAAGCCAAGAAAGGGATGAGGATAAGATGGAAAATAACAAGGATAGGTACATGCCATTGTGGAACATAATTAATAGGAGATGGGATTGATTGCATTCCCTCTCCATGCCACTAGATACCATATGGAGATGCCATTGTTGTTCTATAGCCCCTCATTCAAAGATGATGAGAAAATCACACGAGGCACACTCATGTGCATGGAGAAAATATTCTCTATCTCAACAACATTGGATGCAATTATGGCAAAGAGGCCAATATACAAGTAGGCAAGGGGATTTTTCAAAAGCATGGTTGTCATGCAAGACAAGAAGACCTTCAAACTAGGTAGACTCCATTGTCTTTTGACAATTTCTCTATGTTGTAGACATGCACATCGCTTGTACATGATATCATTTCAAAATACTGTGCTTTTCAATGCAATGGAGGAACTCGAGTAAAACTGACCTCTATTGTGGCCAAGAAGCCAAAAATCTTCTATGGATAGCAATGTGCATTTTGGGCCAACCAAGCAATTCCTCCACTAGCAAGCATACTTGGAGTGTTTTTGAACATATACATTCTAAGAAACACAGAATTTTGACATAATAACAAATGAATTCTTGATGTTCATTCACCACAACCTCCATCATCAAGGCTAAAGAAAGGTCAAGGCTAGAGTTTTGAAAATTGATAATTGTAAATATGAACTATAATTATTGTTTTTGATTCACTTTCAATTGCAAAATTTAATTTGATATGGAAAAATCAAGTATTGTCAAGGAATACCAGCCAATTGAACTCGATGAGAATAATTCAAATTCTAAATAAATTGCAAATGATGATGTCCTTGACAATGGTGATAATTGTGATCTCCTTAGGGAGTGCAACTATGATATTGATGTGGTTGAACAACTCAAGAGAGGCTTTGACCTAGGAGCTTCATCATTAGGACTTGCAGCCCTCAAGTGTAGCTTTGTTCGTAGCAGCAAGAGACATTGGCTACTTTGTAATTTTTGGAGCTTTGTATATAGTTTGTAGGTTGACTCTATATAAAGTAGATTGTAATTGAAAATTTGAAAACTATTATAATCTAGTTATCATTTATGCACTATGTGATATGCATTGTGCAATGCAATATAATCAGCAACATGAACATAAATGAGAAAACTTATACTCCACAATTCATGTGCTAAAACAGGTTTATATCTCTAAGCTACAAAAATACCTTTGATTGAAACAAAACAGGTTTTATCCTCTTCTTTTTTTGCATTTGTCCATATTTTTTGAAAATTATTGTTTTCCTAATTAAATCGGAAATCCCCATTTTTTGAAAAAATCTTAATCTTTTGGTTGCTGATTTTTTCCCCAAAATGTTTTTGCTGCCATGCTCTAGGACATATATGATATAACTAAAAGTTTCCTATCACATAGTAATCAACATTATATCCACTCAGCGAAATGATGTACCTATAACTTTTGAACATGCACTAGACTAAAAAATTAAGTTCATAGTCCAAAGAAGACATTTAGTGACTCCAAAAGCCATTGAAATATATAAATTGTTATTAACAAATGACCATTAAGCACAAACAAACAATAACACAATATATTGTTATAAAATATTGAAGTGAGAGTTACAAAAAAGTTCATCTCCTTGTATAGACCTTGAGAGATGTAATTGATAATAAATAAACATGACACTTGTCCAAGATTCTAAATACTAATAACAACTAACAACTAAGATTACTATAGTGACTTTATTACAAATAGTAAACCTTATATTCTAACACCATTCTTGAGTCCTACTGTGCTAAAAGCAAAATATACTAACACACTAACTAAAATCTAAAAACACTAGAACCATACAAATCCATATATTCTTCAAGAGCTTCTCTTTGAATATAGTTCTTGGACGAGGTAGAACTCCATCGAGCTAGCTCATAACCCTCATAAAGATGTAGTTCCCAAGCCGAATTCCTAAGTTCCCAAATTCCACCTCCACAAACTCCTGAATTACAATCTCTTATTATTGGACAACCATCAATATTGAGCTATATGCATTGTGCTCGATCAAGATGTCTCATGACCCTCGTAAGGTTATAATTCTCGAGATCACAAACTCCCAAACTATCTAGGCAGCCATCCACACTAAGCTTCATCTACGCTAGATTCCTTCCTATCTTCAAAGCGTGGACTTCTTTAAATATGTTTTCTTCATTAACAAATTCTTTACCGCTTTCAACATCTGGTGGATCATCAAAAATGGCTATATTAACTTCATTTGGTTTGTTTTTAATCCTTCCCTTGATAACATCAGTGGCTCAAATTCTACAGTTCTAGGTTGTGTGACATTTTTTCTTGCAGTAATAACATTCAATCTCCTCTTTGTTTTTGTCTTCTTCATTAACAAATTCTTCACCACTTTCAACATCTGGTGGATCATCAACAATGGCTATATTAACTTCATTTGGTTTGTTTTTAAGCCTTCCCTTGAGAACATCATTGGCTCAAATTCTACAGTCCTAGGTTGTGTGACATTTTTTCTTGTAGTAATAACAATCAATCTCCTTTTGTCTTTGTTTGATCTTCTACATTTGTTTTTTGACCATAATGTACTCTTGTGTTGAAGACCGCCTTCTAAGCTCCTATAGTTGTTCTCTTTTCTCCAGCTAAGAGAGCTGAAATCATATCTTCTAGAGTTTGAGAATGTATCTAACTGGGTAAAATGATGTTGTGTTTAGAAGGCAGACTATTTAACCAAAATGGCATTGGCATCCTCATCATCCATCATAGCATTGGCTTCTACTAAAAGTCTAATGAGAGAACTCAGATTGCTTATATAGCTATGCATAGCAACTCTGCCATTGATTGTGAATCTGAATAGCTAAAGATTTAGAGAAAACTTTACATTAACTGCTTTTGCTCCAAACAGTTTATTCAAATTATCCCAAATTTCCTTGGATGATTTTTCTAAATCTACACAATATAACTTAGAATTAGAGTGAGCAAAACCAATAATGACTTTGGCTTTATCATTATCTCTACTCTACCAATGCCCATTCCCGATTAATTCTTGTTCATCAATTGCATATAGATTTCTACTTTCCAAGTATGGAAGTCCAGGCTAGAATATTTTCTAATAAAAATTCCATTCTTGAAAAAATGTTGAACCTTTACAAATTTTTCGAATTAAATAAAATATTGAATGCAGATAGAAACATCCTCAACTACAACTTTGATTGGCAAGACTTATGGCTAAGGTTTGGAAGCAGCAAATTCTGCATACCCCCAAACTTCCTTTTTCTACCTGCATGCCCTTACTATGATTTTAGTGGGCCCTTGACTAGACGTGACCTATAAATGCCCTCATGATGCTTAGACCTTGCAACATCCTTCAATTGGTAAATGTGACTAACAAACCCAGCAACTGCAATTGTTGAAAACCTTGCCCACACAACTAAGAAATAAACACAATTTCTTGTGATCGAAGATTTGTTACAGTCAATGCATATGGAAGAAAATGCCCATACGATCACATTTAGATGCCTGTGAATGTGTAAAAGGAGTTTGAAAAGACACCAACTTTCAAGACACCAGTCATGACCATACACTTACATTCATCCCGCGCAACTCCTTCAAACCCAAGACAGTGATTTCCTTCTTTGCACATGACATGATTTGGCTAAAGACCTTTGTTTTGATACCATATTAACAATTGAGCAATAAGTATAAATGAATAATATAATTAATAACATAATATATTATTATAACATATTGAAGTTGAGAATTACAAAGAGGTTCATCTCGTTATATAGAATTTGAGAGATGTAACCCACAATAAATAAAGGTGACATTTGCCCAACACTTGTCGAAGATTATAAATATTAAAAATAGCTACACACCATTAAGACACTATGGTGACTTTATAATAAAAGGTGAGCCTTATATTCTAAGTATTGACTATAATTTTAGCATGCAAGAACCTTCTTACAACGACAAGATTTTCAGCTAAGACAGCCTTAATACTCTATAATATCCATGCATACACTTAACAGAAACTCAAACAATGCCCTTAAATCTCACCTACAACTACCATATTGGTCTTCTACATGGACCAAATAAGCCTAAAAATATGGTAAAATAGACATCATGCCTTTTCAAAACCAATTTCTTTGGAAAAAATTAAGCAAGGTCAATACCTCACCAAGATTTTGCCATCAAAAGAAGATTCGTTAAGAATGACATATCTGGCATGTTATGCCTTTGGTGTGAGAGAGGAATCAATAATTCATTTATTCTCAAAATCTCCATCTTCAAACACCTCCTGGGTATGCCTGCAGGCCAAATTTGTTGACTTATTCATTATCCCTCTCCCTTGCCAAGGTCTATTTTAAGCAGCACCTAGATGAACAGAGACAGTTTAAAAGTTACAGAATAAGATAAGGTTGTAACTTGTCTGTAAATGTTAATTGAAAGCATGCAAGGTAGCTGCTCATGCAGATAGTTCCTGATTCTGCATGGAAGAGTTGAATTGTCTTTAAATAGATGTGGCCCTGCACATTGTATTCAGAAATTTATTTATTTTTGCAAAGGATGTATACCCTATGCCTCTTAAAGCAAGTCATCAAATTTCCAGCTTTTATCGAACAAGATATTCCCATTGAACCTGATGCTCAATTAAAGAGCAATGGTAGGCTTAAAATATGTGCATTTATAATGATTTAATAATATTTAGAGTATTGAGATTCGCAGGCCTAAAATATGTGCATTTATAATGATTTAAGAATATTTTGAATATTGAAATTTGCAGGCCTAAAATATCAACAATAAATGTCATGAAGAAGCATGCTGTAACCTTCAACCAAAGCTGAGTATATACAAAACTTATGATTGCATTGAACCAAAAAAACTGATTGGAACCAATCGTGTCTACATTCTTACCAAATCTTTTTTCTGATGACTGGATTCCCCTTCAAAAGGATCTGTACAACAGATTAAGCATTCATTCAGAGAATTCACTATTTATATGTAAAATATAATAGTAAACACTGTACTTGCCCTCAAAGTTCAATAGTAGTATGTGAATTGAATATGTCACAAACATGTAGCTAAAGGCTGAACTTAGAGATAGATATTGACAACAGAAACATCAGCCTTCAATTTCAATGTTAGATGAAACTATCATATAACATTATAATTCTTGATGTCAAATTCCTCTACTTAAGTTATTAATCCTCACTAAACATAAAATTAAAAGATTAAATAAAGGAAACGTAGAGTAAAGAAAACAGCTAGAAAAGAAAGCAACAGAATTGCATCATCCCATAAACCTGAAAGATAACATTCATCTGGAGCTGGTGACCACCAAGGACGTGTTTTCCAGTCTCCATTAAATGAAAGGGAATCGAGGCAATTTTCTTCAGACCATTGAAGCACTTCCATTCCCGAGTTCAATTTCATCAACATATTCTGCAACAAATTAAAAATCAGAAAACAGCCACAGTTAATAATGACAAATAAAATTGAGGAAATAGCTGAGACCAACCTCTACTTCTTCCAAATTATCTGCTTTCTCTTTCAGCTGTAAGATTGTTAACTCTATTCTCACAAGCAAACAGTTATAGGAATTCTGCATACGCTCCCGGAATTTCACAAACTCAAGTACCTGCATCAATATCCATATTCATTAAACCATGTATAAAGCTGGATAGTCAAAAAGCATAAATATAAAAAACAGACAAAAGGGTACTCTTTTAAAGTTAAAAGGGTTCACTTTTAAAGTTAAAAGGATACAAGTAATGGCACCTACTGTCAATAAAACAGCTTCTCTCTAGGGGGAAAGCCAAGAATATTCTCTTGAAATTTAAACCAATATAAGCTTGGGTTGTATAAAGAAAGGTCAAGTTTTAACTAGGAATGTATTGCAATGCTACTTTTAATGAAATATACTATATACTAAAGATTGTAAAGCTGAAAGAATTAACTTATTACAAACATGTTGACAGGAAAAGTGAGAACTTAATGGTCCAGTAAAAGCTTTAGAGAAACCAAGAAAATTTAGAAACGCTTTGAAATTTGCAAGTCAACATGTAAAAGAACTATTAGTGTGAAGATGATTTAAGAAAGATAATAACACAAACCATGGTTCAAAAACTCGGCACTGTGAAATATACATAAATTCATAAACAAGCATTAAATAACACATAAAATATTGTTAAAAAGCATAAGATATGAATTTAATTCTTGCATAGCTAGGAAAATTGTTGAAAACCTATCTAGAACCACAGCAATGGAAAAAAAAACGATATATGCTACTTGAGGTATAGTGCACTCCTGATATAGCATAATACAGTCAAACTGCCCAGATTGCCCTGTTCATTGGAACTGTCAGTGCAGCATATGGTGGAGCACTGAGGAGAACTTCACCAGATAGATTATAGGTAGAATATTCATCTTAGAGGTACCATAAATCATGTAAGACATGTTTATGTTACTGTAGAATATGGAAGATAATTGGGTGTTACTGCAGATCATAAAATTGAGCTTAGCAGTAATAACCAGTACTAGATTTTGTGCTGCTACTTGCAAACAAGTTCTAACGTTTCAAGAATAATGAAGAATGACCATTTGTATTAGCATATGCACTTTCCATATTATGTTACACTTGCAAGTTACAACGATAACAAGAACATGTTAGAAGTACAAGCTAGACTTACACAAGTTTCACTTTGACAATCTGTATTTTATTATTATACATTAAAATGCCACACTAATTTGGTTTTACAACATTATAATAGTCAGAGTTCTCCATTTGACTGCAAAGGCATCGTCTGACAGTTTCTCAATTCAAATCTCTTTAACCTTGATTTCAGATACAGGTTAATGCTCTTTCTTATCACAGATGATAACTTTGACCTGAAGGCAACATTCATTTTCAAAACACAGATGACTTATTCATGAGTTATACCTTGACAATTTTTATTTTAAACTTAAATGTCATATTAACCTGGTTTTACAACACTATAATTGTCAGAGTTCTTGCTCCATATTTGATTGCAAAGACATCATTTAAGAATTTCTCAAATCCAGGCTTCTTAACTTTGATGTCAGATACAGATGGAATCTCTTTGTTGTCACACGTGCTAGAGAGAAGAGCTAAGAAACAACTTAGGCCTGAAAGGAGCATCCATTTCACAACATAAAAGTTTAAAACCTAAGGTATCAATGATATTCGGGTAAATGTCATATATGGGCCTGGGCCATGGTAAGCAGAGCTCCATAAGATATTGATGAACCAGTTCATGTAAATGCACAAATTCTTTGGCTTTACCAGACATTGGTTTTCTCAAAGTAAGTAATGCACATTCAAGGGAAAACAAATTGCCTGTTAGACTAAAAACATATACAAATAGGCCAACAGAAACCAATACTTCCTAGAACAGAATCAATGGGCACTTTATGCAAAGAATGTTTTAGAAGGGATGCATTAAGCCAAATCATACTAGCATCAACCATCAAAAGTACTTCATACAGAAAAGAGAAGGTAAACAATAGCCACTAGAATAGGTCAATAACTAATTTGGAGGATAAATGAATAAATGCTCAAGAAGAAATTTACAAGGCAATGAATTCAAATTCTACTCAAAAAGAGTTATGAAAACTCCCCATTTTCAGCTTATGATCTGATGCACAGATGATAAAGAGATGTTTACAATGTGCTCTCAGAAATTAGCAGCACTCAATTTGAACTTCATCTAGAAATTTTGCTGAGTCATTCAGGATCTCAAAGCAAGAACCAATCGGCACTTAACACATGGTTTCAAATAGATTACTGCATCCAGCTACATATGTTTAACAAAAGCATAAATATATAGAACAAGTGCAATATGAGAGCTCACTCTTCAAAAAAGGATGCCAATAATGGCTTATGTTTATTTATACCACCAGTCATCATGTTTTCCTGTTGGAGTTAAAGAAGGCAAAAGAATAGACCAACATGAATTTATAATGTCAAAGGCAAGAACATATGGAAAAATTGATATGCCAGATCATATGACAATATTGGAAAAATAGCTTCTGAGATTAGAAATATTATGAATTAGACACTAAAACTCTAATATCAGAATATCCACATTGAATATATTATTCTGAAACTAAACTTCACTGAATGCTTCCATTGGAAAAGACAACACCTACCTTGGAGTAATTGATATGACGATAGACCAGAAATGTATGATCTGCTGCTTCTTTCATGTAATCTTCATGGAACTTAAGATATTCCTTCATTAATCCATATGATTCAGACCAGAGGGGAGAGCTCAGCAATTGAGGAAATATATGATGTGTCATTGACTCCAGCAGAATATTTTTTATTTCCATACTTTTATACCTGATAAAAACAGCAAGCTGTATAAAGGCTGCAAAAAATGCATCAACAATAAAGGCATACTGCAATATAAGGAGTTATTAAATGTACCATTCAAATGCTGAATGAGTAGCAGCCCAATATGTGTACATATGAACAAGCATAATCCTGTATTGTGAAATATGTCTGGTACAGAAAAAAAAAAAGTTATCATCAAACCAAATATGTAAAACAGAAATTCTAAGTTCTTATATCATACCACATATAGAATAGCACAGAACTTTTAGAGTTTGGCTTGTCATGTTACATATAGAATAAGCAACCAAAATCATGAACAGTTTCAACTTTCATAGTTGCTAATATAACATTTTGATATCACTAAGGTAATCCATTTGAAGCACAACATATTTCAAATGTTCACATGTGATAGCAAAAAAATCTGTTCATACTGGCTTCAAAAATCAGAAAAATATATTTGGCTTCAAAAGCTGACAAAGAGACAATTCCACCCTCCTCGCTGATCTCTTATTCTTACATTATATAGCTAAAATAGACTCATTTGAAAAACACCTATAGCATTACAAGTAACAAAAAGTAAATATAAAATTTACCTTCTGATTGACAGGCCAAACTCTAAAATCATAATTGCCTCCAACAAATAACCAGGATGTTGAGTACGCCAAAACAACTACAAGAAAATCATACCAGTCTCTGAAAAATAAGTATTAAACAAACTATGGAACATAATATGCATGAAGCAAGAAAACCAACCTTGTTTTAGTGCAGAAGATGTTTTTAGTGCAGGAGATGGAAAAATCATTGTGCGTTTTAAAGTTTAATGGCATCTATTAGTACAGTGTGCCACAAAGGCCTCAAACATTATTAGATGTATAACACATGATTTCAGACTATAATATCCATCCTCAAATAGACACCAAACAGACAGATTACAGACTAAAAGAAATTATATACATTATTGTACAATGTACAATCATGAAGAAGAAAAAGCTATAGGCTAGAAACTATCATGTATACCTGCATTAAAATATTACACATCATTGTCAACAACTCTTCACCATGCATACTCTCTTGAGGATCAAGGTCTTTTGACAGGTTTAAGTTATCCAAATAAAGTCTAGCTAGGGACATAGCCTGCACTACACAATCTGCAAAACAAAGACCACAATACAAAAAGAAAAATGAATAAAGGATTTAAATCATTGTGTGAATTGCTTACCTCACACAATCAGGAAAACAACACAAAAATTGTTTCAAGTTATCAAACCATATGTTTGGAAAAATGCTAGAGATGAGATTCAATCAGGACAGCAACACAAAAATTTACCACATCCCACTAAACAGAAATGGCATTTGTACAAAGCCAGCAATATCACTCTTTCATCAACTTTAAATTTCTAGTTTTAGCTCCATGTTGATTGAAGCATGCACAAGTATTTTAGAGTCTCCAAAAGAAGTTGACATCCAAATGAAAAATATTCAAAATCCACAAGCAAGCCTCAAGCTAGAATATTTAGTCCATAATCTAGAAGAATTCAATATCAAACAAGAAGAATTAATATCTATGATGCAGACTCAAACATGTACTTAGTCTTGACTCTTTAGACAACAAGTTAGCATGTCAATCAATTGATGTTAATAAGTTCAATCAAACTAAAAATAAATAAGAATGTCTCCAATGTATGATTAAATTCTTAAATAATATCTTACCATCATTGGATGCAGTAAATGTCATATCAAAAAACTCTTCAACTTGAAAAACTGCAATAGCCCGTCCCAGTCGTCGAACTGCATCCTCTGAGGATAGCTGAGAACAAGACTCGTGAAGCATTTTAAGAAGTTTTGGCCTCTCGGATGGATGAAAAAATTGTAAGAACTCTTCTACATCAGATGTGAAGCCAGCCAAATATCCAAATCTGAATTTGCAAGAAGAAAGTATTATAAGAAAAATAAAGCAAATAACTTTACAGAGATCAATTTTTAGATTTTTTTTTATTTCCAGAAAGAAACAATGAGAAAAAATTATATTAATCTTCACAAATGAGTAAAATACATGGATGAGACTGCTCAGTGCATTAAGTTACATTAGAAAAGTACTAGTGTAAAAAAACCCTCGGCTTTGAAAGCAATATAATCACCTAACACTCCAACATTATAAAAATAAATACAGCACAGCATTTATCAAAGATCATAAGACACGTTTACTATATGTCAACAAAGAAAGCTATCAATTACATTATTAATCAATGTTAAGAATCTCTGATGTTTATCCAATAGCAAGAATTTTTTTAAAACAGAAATATCAAATATTGTATTGATATATATAAAGTATACAAAACAACAGACCAAGGGACATGGCATCGGGCTTAGAAGATCACATCACCATGAAGATCACAAGGACTGCATTGGTAAAACATTAATTGAAAAGGCAAGCAAAGGAGCATAGAAGACAGTCAAAAAAGCTATACTTAGAACTTTAGAAGCAAAAAAGAGTGACATCATGGCACTCTTGCAGAGAAAATAGCAGTGGATCTGTTGACTTAATTTTCAGAGCCTTGAGAATTAGGCAGAAGCTTTTTCTCATAGTTATGGAATGGGTATCTTCATGTTTCATTTCCTTTTATGCAAATGTTTATTATGGCCTGTAGGATATTGATCAGGATGGTCATACTCACATAAAAATTGAATTAGTCAGGTTAACCACAAAGGCAAATAAAAACAAGATATCTCAGCTATCTGAGACAATCGAGAACTATCTTCAGTTCCAGAGGATATATATGTCTAAGGTTAGCCAGATTTTCACGTATGTCAAATTTGTAGGATTGTGGGACAACCATGGATGTTTGGTTTCTCAAGTAGCATTTGAATCTTCAATGGTCTCATTCTTGGTTTTGCTCCAACAGGAAATTAAACATGTTCAGGCCAAGAGTTATAATGCCATCCAAAATTTTATTTTTGCCACTCTCCAAAGAATCAACAGGATCCAGTTGTAGACAGAATTGGTCACTGAAAAGTGTCAGACGATGACAAATGATCTAACTGCAATAGAAGCCAAGCTAAAAACGAAATTAATAATCAATCCTTCACAAATCAATGCGGATTACAAATCCTACCAACTAGCAGCCAAAGGAAAGACTTAGTGTCCTCTTAAGTTTCTTCAGTAGTATTGATTTAGGGATCTTAGGAAAGAGTCGGCCAGTCTTACCACTGATGGTTGAAAAAAAAAACAATCTTCAGGGGATTGTTTAAGTAGCTTTTCTAGCCAAAATAAGGGGTTGGAAATTAATTGTACTGAGGATAATACTAAATTTTTCAACAGCTTTAAATGATATTTTCAACCAATGTCTTAGTGTTTTTGTTGAATGAATTATGATTGTATAGATCTGAGAAAAGCTATTTTAACATATGTCTTTATAACTCTTGCAATTATATTGAGTCTAATTCGAATTTAGTGGGGACTCAGATGCTTAGTTCAAATTTAAGTGTCACGAAAACCTTTATTTTATCAGCATCAGTTTAAATAATTTTGAGCAAATCTATATTATTTAAATTTGGTTTTATTCTGCAAATACACTGTTAGTTTCAATTCATGATATTTTTTGTCACAATCAAGCCTGAAAGACTTTTCTTTTCTCTCATAACATTTTCCTTTTTTATTTTGATTTTCTTCATTCGAAAGCTCTGTAAAAATTATAAAGTGTGAATTATTTTCATTCTTTTGCTTTGCATGATCTTTTGTTAGGTAAGTTTTGGTTTTGTAACTTTGTTTCTTTTGTCAGTGAATAATCATTAGAATAGATTTATGAGCCTTAACCAAGAGGTGTCCAGCTCATATATTGCTGTTTCCCAAGATGCCTGAAAAGGGAGAAATTTAATTTCTTAGATTAACTGAATTACCTTATCTGTTGGTGTAAAAACCATCAACATTTTTTTTAATTGAATAAAGAAAAATTAAAAATACTATCAAAAATAAGGAACAACAAGAGACGTGGCAAAAGCCAAATATTTAGAGAAGGTAACTCCCTTCTCAAACAACTACCTAAAACAAATACCTACAAGCATGAAATAAGTCAACTTACACAAAAGCTGCATGTATGACAAAAGCACTGCATACAAGCAGGAAGCATGCATGGATGAAAAGGCAATGCATGCATGCACGAAAGCAATGAATGCATTAGAAAAGCATGCATACATAAAAAAGGAAGGAATTTTCCAATAGCTCATATTGACTCTATTAAACTGGCTGTCTTTAGAAAAAGGGGCCATGTTAAATAAGTTTTCTCGTCTATTTGTCCTCATCAAGAATACTCTGGAAAGCAGATAAACTTCTATCTTTAGCAAAATCATTGCCAAAATGCACATAGGAGTGGAAGCAATCTTGGAGGCTAGGGTTTGCCAACTAGTCCAATGCTTTATCACACTCTGTCCTCACATGTTTAAAGCGGATACATTCAAATTGACCTACAGATATCTTGGCTTCCTCTATAAAATTCTAGATTTGCCAATAGTTGATAATTCCATTTTACAGACCACTGATGATAAGATTAAAGTTTCCTTCAATTATTAATTTATGAACTCCAACCTAAATTTCCAGATTAAGACCCAGAGTGAGACCTTAACCTTTTCTATATTGTTTGAGTCGAGCCTTCTTATGTGAATTCCCAAAGCAGCCACATTACCATCATGAAGGCTCCATCAAAGTTCAATTTGACCCAATCAACCATTGAAGTACACCAATGTTTCATCTTTATCTTTCTCCAAGCTTTAGGAATAGAAATGTCATAACAAAATTAATATCTATCCAATTTCTTAAAATAGAAACCTCCATAGGATTTACCCATTTGGATTTTGAGATATTTAGCACAATAATACTATGGGAACAAGTTTCTAAGATCTCCTTCCAAATATATTCTATTATTCATCTCCAACCACAACTTCCAAGCAATGAAACTTGGAGCTGCATCCCATAACTCCAGAAGAATATTAAGAGCCTCCATACACTTCCAAGATTCCAAACTATCACTAAGAGATGTCTAGAACACCCACTTAAGATTGAAGCAATCCAAGAACCATTTCAAATACCTTTGACAAAACTATAACGAACAAGAAGATGAGAATAGTCTTCCCCTTGGGTTAAACAAAGAGCATACCTACTAGGACCCAAAAATCCCTCCTTTTAAGTTGATCCCAAGTGAGAATATGAGAGGGACAAGCTAGCCAAAAGAAAAAGCTAGCTTTGGGAATGCCAAATCTTATCCCAACAGAATGGTGAAGAGCCAATAGAAGCAAGAAGCAAACCGTATCCCTCTTTGATTATGTAAATGCATGTCCCTTCCTGATTCCATCCAAAGGGATCTTCATCCCTACTCCAAATAGGCTTGAAATTTTGTAGAAATTTTTTTCGATAAATTCAAGCTTCCTCAAGAACATGAGACTAAGGAATAGCTTTTCACTTACTAAAAAATCCAAACACTTCCCTATTTTCCTCCCAACAATCCTTCACCTTAGTATCCTAGCAATTCTTAAGGAAGAGCACCAAAGAGTGAAGAACTAGATCATCTTTGAGGGACTTACCAAAAACCCAATTATCTTCCCAAAAGAGATACTTCTAAAACTCCAGAAGCCAAACCAAATGATCAAATGTTTAAGTCCCTTCATTCCTTCCCAAATCACTAATCCATGTGGGAGAGCCACCCTTTGATGAAAACAAAGTGGTTTGTCCCCAAACAAATACTTGTCCTAAAGATCTTTGACCCAAGGGGCAACCCTAATAGTAATGAATCTCTAAACTAATTTAGCAAGACGAGCCTAATTGAAGAAGCTAGTATTTTGAGGCCACCTCCTTTATTCTTGCCTTTACATATCACATTCGAAGAGACAAGGGGATACTTGAACTAATCTCCAATGCCCCTCTAAAGCAAATTTCATATAGCAATAGTGACTTCAAATATGATACTTCTAGGGTCAAGTGTAAGGGAGAATCTATAAATAGGAATAGCTTGAAAAAATGATTTTAAAATACCACTCATCCAACAAAGGAGAGCCATCTCCCCTTCCATCCCTCAAGGATTTGACTATTTATTTTAACGCAGAAGACCAGAGCTATTTCTTAAGTTTTCCCATGAATGGTGAGAAATGCAAGTGAGAATCTAAAAGGCTTCCTTTCCTTAAAGATAGGCATCTACCAAAAAAGGCCTTTTCTCAATTGTTAATATTAAAGTGGAAGATTTTGGATTTCTCTGTTAACCTTTTTATTCAAGCCTGCTAATAGTTTCTAAGGAGAACTCTCATAACTTTACATTCTCTACCGCAAGGCGCATCAAAGAGCATGGTGTCCTGGTTCGCTCCTAGTTCGGTTCGCTTGTGGGTTTAGCTAGGATCCTTTGTTTTTGGGTCTGGTTCACCCAGGCATAACCCAAGAGAACCTGAGCAAAACCCAGACAGAACCCAGGCAAACCAAGACAAAACCCACGTGCCTAGGCATCCAAGAAGTGCTTGTTTGAGCATTTTTTTAATGTTTTATGGAGTTTGACTTTGACCCACGCCCAAGGGAACCCTAAAAGTGATGTCTAAATCACTCTAAACACCTTAACTACCTCATTCTTATTCATTTGTTTTGCAAACAAGCATTTTCTTTCTCTCATGTGGAGAGTTAGAACTGCTTGGCCATGCCTTTGCATCATTAGGGAAGTTTTGCTCTTTTTGACAATGTCAAAAGCATGGCTGCATACAGATTAGGCAAAAGACCTTTCCTTTTAGATTAGCAATGCATGGAAGATTCAATAAGTAGCCTTGGTATTACAAAAAGATATGTGTTTATACACTTCAATTGTGCAGTCACCCTTTGGTTCTTTCAAAGAAAAATCTGCCTATGCCACTGTTACACTGCACAGGTAAACCGGATTTTGTATTGTGGAGTTGTATTAAGCTACCACTCTCAAGACCAATGTAACAATGATACAATATAATGTTTGAGACTGCAAGAAGACATCAAAATGGCTAGTGTACTAAACAAATTCTTATGATTTCTGAAGAATGTTGATAACTCTACTCAGTTGGCTTCTTTTTTCAAAATCATATAAATTGAACACTGGCATCAATAGACTCTGTATATCAAGCTACCACAATTCAAGTTTCAACAATGAATATTTATCATGCATGTTTTAAATGGCATTCAAGTTTATGGTGATTTTGTTGTTTATATGATGTTATGTGATATTCTAATCCTAATTCATGCTTCTAAGCTATATATATATATATAATTTTTACATGTTTTTTGTACTAATGAACCCAAAGCGAACCGAACTCACCCCCCAAAAAATTTAAGCCAAACCAATGAACCGAACCCCCAAACCCAAACCTGAACCCGAACCCAAACCTGAAGCAGTACCAAAACCGGGACTTAGCCTTCAATTTATGCTTGACAAAATAGACTTGTATTTTCCTTGAGAAATCAATGAGCAAAACATAATACAAAGATTTTACAAGTGAAGGTGCATCAACATGACCAAACATATCACTATGAATCATCCAAAGTCCCTATAGATCTAGTAGAGCCCAAATAAAATTGAACATAGTTTTGCTTTGCATATATACAATGCTTACAAAAGTCAAAATCCAAGGAACAATCAACTAGCCCCTAAACCATATTTTTACATTGCAAGGCTCAAGGCTCTAAGGCCCTTTTCACCAATGTGGCCATGAGCTCATGCCACATCACAATCTTTTCAATTGGAAGCTTATGGTTCTCTGATGTAAGGGCATGCTACAGAATATGTGTCGAAGTGTTATTATGTTGCCAAAGATGCATAGTTGTTGTCAAAGTTCCATCTTGCTGCTAAGTTGTTTACTAACTATTTCAATATGCTTTGAATATAACAAAGTAAACAGGATAGGTGAATACCAATGACTATAGGAAATTAATACCAATAATTGCACAAAGCTATCACAATGTATTTCATTTGTACGCACTTATACAACTGCCATTCAAGGAATTCTCGTAACATGTGGTCCCTTTCACTAGTAAAATAAGAGTATATAAACTAGCCGATAATTGCTAAGAACTTCTAACCATCAGCAACTACCAAGAGTAACTATATACAACCAACAAAAAGAAACTAATCTTGTCAACTACAATATAATTAAAATATATGTAAATTTCTCTAGCTAGATCAGCCCCAATGCTTCACCTCTATGAGCATCACCTAGATGCAATGAGTGCTAAGTGGACCATTCATTATCATGAGAGATGGGTTCTTGTGAACAACTACTCATGAAACATGGGTCAATGAGTTTGACTCGAAAAACTACACAGTTGAATCCTGATAGCAATATCATAATTTGACACGCTGTGGAAAATGCCTCCTACTTATCAAATTAAATTGTTTAAAGTTTATTGTGTAAAGCATGTGTATTTGAAGCTTGCTTATGCTGCCAAGATTTCAATTCAAGAGTAGTCCCAAGTGTTGTAATCATTCAAAGAAAAATCCAATTAATAAGACTTGTGTTAACTTTTGTGACATTAGTGTTCAAATCCATGATGCAGCTTTGAATGTTTTGTGATAATTAATTGTCTTCATCTTTCTTCTTTGTATCATTTTTATTCATGTGTTATGTTTTCTTTTCCAAATCAAATTGCTGATATGATTTCAAAATATCAAGAACATGTGCTCTAACTTTTGAGATCAAAACAAATAGGTCAAGTTAGCTTATTTATTTTATCCTTCTGCAAAACCCCAAAAAACATATTGCACAATGTTCATATTAGCAAGTTTGTTTTTGTTATATATTTTTAAATAGATTAAATCAGAGAGCTTCCCCTGCAACTTTTAAGAGAGGTTTTCTCAACCACTGTTTTGTTTTGTGTTGTCATGAAAGTGACAAATTATAACACCAACAGTTATGAGACATGTTTGGCTGTAGATTCACTTTTCCACTTCATCAATATGCCAGAACAATATTTGTTAAATAATGAAAAAAAAGAATTTCAAGCCACCATAGGAATATTAGAACATGTTGAAGTTGAAATTTGAATTTTCCATTTTGCCCAAAAGCCCAAAGCTATAGATAATTAACTGCTAGCCAAATACATTTCACCAGGCAGTGAAAATTTAACTTTTCACTAATCATTCAACACATTAATGATTTAATCATTATGTTCCAAGATAGTTAATAATCCAATGGCTCAAGAATCACCTTTTGTAGTATTCCAAAAATGCTTGCATGAATTCTCCAGCATTTGCCTTCCCAAATATAGCTCGGCGTTTCTCTATCTCAAGATTTGCCAAAAAGGGCCCCCTTCTAAATTCATGCACATCCATTTGTTGAAGCTTTTCAATAAAGGAGCATACGTCTGATATACGTTTATCAAACTGCAAAAGAACATTTAGCATGAAAAAAAAAATCAAGAAATACATACATAAGGTCTCAAAGAAAAAGGAAAACATAACAAGTTAGCACTCCCAAGACATAACTCGCAGGGAACACCTGCTTTGAAAACCCAAAGACAAAATTTTATTGAAATCTGAATGGCGTATGAAAGGGTTACCTCTTCCTCTGTTAGGCTTGTCAAGTGGAAAGAATTTGGCCCCGTATCAGATTGATGATGGTTTTGGGCATTTATTAACCTCTTGCTCACTGAGTCATCTTCTAGAGAGCAATCCAGATACTGTAGAAACACTTCCCAATCATCCGTGCTGTACAAGAATTTATAATTTATGCAAAGATACCATTAGACCTTGCAAATTGAGCACAAAAGAATAAAAAAACCTATTACATCCACACTAATGAAATCTGGTGTACATTTACACAGCAGGATAGAGTTGTTATGATTAACCCTTTCACGATTCATGACCAATATGTACAAAAACATGTACAAGGTTTAGCCTGTCGATTAAAATTGACATTTTGGAAACATGTACAAGTTGCTATGATTAACCCTTTCACTCTTCTCTCTATTTGCATTGCACCCTGATGATGGATCATGGAGTATGATCTGAAACGTTGATGTAAAAAGTTGCACACAGTTTCAATCCAGAAATCTCAGCACACGGTTTTGGAAACAGACAAAATCCTTACAAAGACAAGAATAATTAAAAACAAAGGAATATAAGGAAAAAACAGTTTATATTAATGTCCACAAATACACTAAAACGATGCATATATAACTAAAAGGATTAAAGCTAGTTTAGTTATTTCCCAAATAAATGGGCTGATATCAAGTACAAATAGCCATATAAAAAGCCATACGAACAAGGAACTACAGAAACAGGGATTTGAATAAGATTAAGTTGGAGGCCAAGATTGGAAAGCAGCAGAGTCACGTGGTTGTAGGAAGGCACAGACCAACAGAACCAATGATACATCACCGACCACAAGTAGAGGACCGATGCAGGATTTGACAAGAGGCAATGCTCAAATATTAGAAGAAAGCAAAGTGCCCCACTTAAAAGTTCTCCTAACGCCTAAGGTCAATGAACCTTTCAAGGTAAAGATAAAATGAATTTATGTTTGCTAGTCCCCATAACCCAGTTTGATAGAAGAAGGGTTAGAAAGACCAAAATGCATAAACAAAGAAGGCTCATTGCACCTCAGTCCAAGGGCGTACTGGGATGCCTTGAATAAGTGCAACATCACTAAGATGCCTTGAAGCATAGCAACATCACATTGAAGAGACACATATTTTGAGTTAGAAGAAGAGAGATATATCAAATAAAATAGCTCACAAATGGTACAACAATACATATTCGTGCTCAGATGATAGTCTTCACAATTGTTGGAAGCTTAGATTTTACCCTACATCTATAGGATTATAGATTGAGGATAAAATGCAACAGGATGTGTTTGATTAAAAGCAAAAGAATAGTTAGGAATTGTCACAACTGCATACTTCTGTTCATAAAGATGTGCAATAAGGCCTGAAAATTCACTGATGACTTCATGAAATGAAATATTTTCATTCTTGCGCATGCTTTCCATATCCACAACCCAGTTTGATGGAAGAAGGGTATGAAAGACCAAAATGCATAAACAAAGAAGGCTCGTTGCACCTCATTCCAAGGGTTACTAGGATGCCTCGAATGAGCACAACATCACTAGGATGCCTTGAAGCAGAGCAACATCTCATTGAAGAGACACATATTTTGAGTTAGAAGAAGAGAAATATATCAAATAAAATCTATGTTCCACGGCGTTTCGGGGACGGGGACGGGGACGGGGGGACGGCAGCCCGAGGGCAGATTTTTGGGGATGGCAGGGGGACGGCAGGGGGACGGCAATATACGAATTTTTCAATATATATATATATATACACAATTACATATATATGAATTTTTAAAAATATATTATATATAGATAGAGAAAGAGAGCAATTTGAAATATCAAATATGTGCAACAATATCAATATGACAATATGTGCATAGATAAAGAGTATAACAGTAGTATAACAGCAGTATAACAGCGATATAACAGCAATATAAAGATAAAGGTAAACACTAACAACAATGCCAATAACTTAACTATTAAGTATAAAAGTATTTTGTTCAATTTTAGGTTGAACGACTAAAGTAAATATAATAATATTTTATTATTTAGTTAATGCCATCCGAATGGGGATAAAACATTTTTATCAAATATAAATATAAAACATTTAATATTTAATAGTTGATAAAACATTTAATATTTATCAATTGTCAAGCAATTTTTATTTAATTTGACAATAAAATTAAATAATTTTTTAAAAATTAAATGTTTTATCCAATATAATGAAATTTTTAATATTTAATATTTTTCAAACAATTTTTATTTAATGAAATATTTAATATTTATCAAGTAATTTTTATTTAATTTGACAATAAAATTAAATGTTTTATCAAATATAATGAAATATTTAATATTTATCAAGCAATTTTAAATAATTTTCCAAAAATCAAAACATTTTTTACTTTGACGAAAGGGGGACGCCTAGGCATCCCCGATATGGTTGGGGGACTCCTAGCCGTCCCCTAGCCGTTTCGGGCACACCTAGGCGTCCCCTTTTATTTTCCAGCCATCCCCTTTTTTGGGGATGTGTTTCCTTCCGTTTCCCAGTTTTCGAAAATAGGGGAGGACGCTTGTGGCTGTCCCCGAAATGCCACAGGGGACGGGGACATAGGGTTTGGGCGGGGGGACACGTCCCCGTGTAGCACAGAACAAAATAGCTCACAAACGATACAACAATACATATTCATGCTCAGATGATGGTCTTCACAATTATTGGAAGCTATGGTTTTACCCTACATCTATAGGATTATAGATTCAATGAAGATAAAATGCAACAGGAAGTGTTTCATTAAAAGCAAAAGAATAATTAGGAATTGTCGCAACTGCATACTTTTGTTCATAAAGATGTGCAATAAGGCTTGAAACTTCACTGATGACTTTATGAAATGAAATATTTTCATTCTTGCCCATGCTTTCCATATCCACCACTTCAAGTACCAATCACAACCCATTTTGATTCTCTATCATTAAGTTTCACATATTTTAAAAAGAGAAATCTTTACATTTTTCTTCTTTAAAAAATTTCGCATAATCTAGAATATTGTTCAATAGGTGATGATAGACCCTCTCAAATTGTTTGACAATTCTACCCTCTTTGGTGTTTATCCCATACCATTGAAAGTACTCCTCTCAGACAGGTTTTGACTTGCATGTTGCATTCCTTTTGCACATAATTTGTGTCATTCCTTAAATCCGATTCATGCATTCCTTGCAAGAAGGTTTGATAAGATCTTCCAAATATCTTTCAATAATCTTTCTTCATAAAGTTTACGGGCAAACAAGGTTGAAAAAAAAGTGTTGTGCTACCACTGTTTTTAACCCAAAGACAAACCTTAAAAACTCTCAAACTAAAATCAAAACATAAAATCAAGAGCGAACAGAAAATCTGAAGCAAATCCACAGAACTGAAAGTGGGAAAGTCTTTTAGTCTGAAATTGATGCAATGTTTGAACTGTCTAATTTGAATCCATTATATAATGGAAATCCAAACCTACCGCAAAATATAGAATTTCAATATTGTTGCAAATTATATCATACAATACATAAGAAAAAAAAGATTATATTGATGTCCACAAATCAACACAGTAGGTCAATAAGATTAGAAAGTACAAGGAATTACAATAAAAAAGGTACTAGGTCCAGAAACTAAACACTAGAAAAGAAAACACGAATAGGGGTTCAATAAAGTTGTTAAACTCTGAACTGGCGGCTCTGAATACAATTAGAAATACTCACATGAGGAAATGACCACTCAATGAAGCAAGAAGCTGAAGTCAAAGAAATCCATAACTGTAGGCCAATATTAAAAACGTATGCTACCATGCATCAGCAGCAAAGGCCCAGAAAGGGTGGCCAATGTCATCATCATCCATTACCAAAAGCAAGACAATGTAGGATTTATAATGTCCATTGGAGAATGCTAAGGATTAAGCACAACTGCCTGGAAAACTCTAGGAGGAAGCAAGGCCCTCCTAGAATTCCTCCTAAAATGCAAGGCCAATGAACCTTTGGAAGTAAAGAAGCTCCAGCACTGTGGGGAGAAACTTTCCAAGAAGGCAAGGTTGCCAATTTAGCCTATCATATCCAGGGCAATATGGATACTTCCCTTGGACCACACACAGTTGCAGACATGTGCACAGCAACTGAACTGCAATTAGCTGTGTTAGACCAATGCCTAATTAGTTAACAAGAAATACTACCTACTCTTACAACTATTTTGTTGCTATGTAAAAAGGTTCATGTTTGCATTTGAGTTCGGCAATGAAAAAATTCAAAACAAGTTTGTCAACCAATAAAATTCAAGAAAAGATTCATGATTAAGATCAAATAATAAAAATTTACATTTTTATTATTTTTATTTTCAACCAAAGAAACAGATCCACAACATTGTCAAAATAGTCAAATATTATTCTATTACTAAAATTGAATGAAAACTATTTCCAATCTTCTAATGAAAACTACGGTAGAGGTGGGCAGCCAATGGTGGGTTGAATCCCATGAAAGGAGGCAGAAGATGGTGGAGAGAAAACATTAGAAGGAAGAGGTCAGTCTATGGTGGACATGAATGCACAAGAGGTGTGAAGGTTGCTGAATGAATTTGGCAGAAGGAGATGAGAGTTGTCCCCACTAAGTGTTAGAAGAAGCAAATAAAGAAATATTTTCAGGTACCTAATTCTGTAATGGAGTGCGGATAGCACGCTTTATGAAAGAGTGGTTTTACCACTCAGCTCCACTCAGCTCTAATTTATGAAGTATGCTCACAAACTTCTTACCTGGCATGTCTAATGCAAGAGCATTCAGGTCCACAAGCGATATTGCATTGCCCAAAAACACGGCAGTTCAATTTTGGCTTTTGTTCTAAATTTCTATGTTGTTGAATCGACATGTTTATCTGTCGATTTCAGGTAGAAAACGTCCCAAAATCAGAATCAAGCTGGAAACACCTGCCAATTCGTCTACAGTTTGAATTTTACGTGCCAAAAGGATTCCACCAAAAGCCTTTTGTACCCATGCGATTCTACCGATGATATAGCATTTCCAGACTATTTCCAGGCGCAAGTCAATGTTTAAAAATGGAAAAACCCTAAAACAACGCCTTTCATGGACCCATTCAAAAGTTTTCTTTCTATTTAATGCTACAACGGCCGCGAACAAGGAGAGTTTTTAATGTTTTTTATGCGAAACAAAGTCAACGTATTCACTATCTGTAGACTTTTGAGGCCTACTAAGCCTTTGTTGAGTGTGTCAAAGATAGTCGATCATTCTGGTTTTACCTGCCAACATATATGTTTTGACTTTAATACATAGAGGTTTTTTTTTAATGCAAGAGTTAACGATTTGGTCTAGTCGAAACTAGTCAGGTTAGGGCACCAATAGGTTTCCTTTGTATTGTATAATTTAAATTTCTTGAAATATATTTTAAATAGTATTATTTAATATTTATATAATAGGGATACCATATACTATAAGATTTATTAAAGAATATTATAATATGTATATAATTTATTAAATAGTATATTTAAATATTATATAATTTTAAATTTATTTGCATGATTAAATTAAAATAGTAAAATAGAAGTCTAATACAATGTATTATATTATTAAATATGTATAAAATATGTGTTTTTTGTATGGATGTATCATGTACCCAAAACATACCCAGCTCCCCCAAAAAAACCTGTCATACCAACATATCATATCCACGTACCCATACCCAATTTGGCAACTTAGCTAAATTTTGTGCATGTGCTGGTTGGTTGTTTGCCTTATTTTGTTAATAGCTGAAGAACATGTGGAGTCCACATGAGGCCTAGCTATCTGAAATACTCTTCCTTTTGTTCGTTGCTCATCTTTCAGTAATGACAAAATATGGCAGTTATAAACTTGGATTAAGATCCCTGGCTGGGACCTAAATAGACAAAAGAAAGATCGGCACCTTCTTGTTAATAAGTGGGATGTGGTATTGAGTGGGGCTTGCCTCACCCATAACTGATTAAACTTATTTGCTTGTTGGGACCCACTTTCGCCCCCTTGTACATGGGCTGAAATGAACTAAAATTTCTTTCATTACTTATGGCGCTGCATTCACATTATGCTAGATCAGATTAATTCCCTTTCTGCCAGGTGCTATATTTTAACTTGTTGGGACCCACATATCTCCCTAGTGCTGCATAAAAAATTACTTACTTTGCTGGGCGTTGAAAATCTGATCATGGGGATTATTGCTGAGGATTATGATTCCTTGGAGCCTGCCCTTCCTTTCTATTCAAAACTCCTTATTGAGCATTATAAAGAATATGCTAGCTCTGACCAATTTAAGGGGGCAGTTATAATATCGTTGTCTCATGCTTAAAATCTTATCAAGTATTTCAAAGTATAACCGGCAGCAGTTAGAATTTTTAAGGACTATTCCTAGCACGGGTGGATCTAGGAGATTGAGGTGTATTAAAAATTCCTTCTGGCTGGCAGCTGTTACATTATTTCTGAGCGTGGTTCTCATTTCTTACTGGCTGTACCATCTACCACTCGCCCAGGGATGACTTTGACTGAGATTATTTTGAGCTGCCTGTGACCTGTCCTTGTTGGGGGCTGGTAATTCTATTAGAAAACAAAAACAGGCATTTGTTGGGAAGGAGGAAAAGAAGAGTATAGAGGATTTACTCAACATCTTCCTCCTTAGCTGAAGGCAGGCTATGAGACGGAGAGTTAATAAAGCGTAAAGAAGATTGAAATAGAAGTGCACAGAGGTATGTGAAGAAAGAAAATTCAACCACACAAGGAAATCAGAGAATTCCAAGTTCGTTATAGACTATAGTGACTATTGGAGAGATAAGTTCGCTTGTTATTGGCATATGTGACTCTTACAAGCAGAGAAGGAGAGACGAAATGCAAGTCGGGGCAAGATTTTAAGTGTTGAATAAAGTTAACTAACAGGAATTTTCCATATTGTCACCACTGTGTAAAGCTAGGGATGTGAGTTTAGTGGAATCTGTAGAAGGCATTCTCTCTTTTTCAATCTTGGATGTATAGTTTACTGAACCTGGTAATAAGTTGTAGTCAGGCTGCATGCCTGCATCCTATTAATCAGACTCTTGAAATTGACTTACTGTTATCCTATATTGTAATATCTAAATTACTATTGTTGTTACAAATTAGATGATGTGTGTGTGGTGCTGCAGGTCTCAAGCTGTCTCTCACTAAGCAATGGCATGCTGATTTGACTATATTAGAGATATGGTCTTTCTACTCCTGCAGTCTTATAGGCATACTTCCATTAAGTGAAGTGGAGTTGAAAAGCTCAAACCCTCCTTTCATGGACCATATAGACTTTTGAGGAGTTGGTGAGGGGGCCTATGAGTTGACATTGCCAGCAGGCAGCCGCATTCAAAATGTTTTCCATGTCTTGCCTATAAAAGGCACTTGGCCAGCATATTGCACCATCAATTGATCTATCACCCCTCAATGATGAAGGGAAACTTTTATTGGTTCCAAAGGCTTTCATTGATATACAAGAGAAGAAACTGAGGGGGAGGACTGTCACAAGATCCTCAGTCCATTGGAGGAACAAACCACAAAGGATGCCACTTTGGAGGGGCCAAAAATATTTGAACATCCAGCACTATATTGCATGTGGGTAAGCAATTCCAGGAAGGGGGGATTTGTAATGTCCATTTTTTATCTATAGCACTCAATGTATGCCACAGTTTGAATATAAGGACTGAGTCTTTCAGTTACAACATAGTGATTTGAGTATGTCGGCAGTTAGAATAAAGTGACTAAGTTTTCTAGTAGAGGCAGCTAAGTCTATCAGTTATGAAGTTACTTAACAGAATAAGGCAGCTACTTTGGTTACTTACATGTCCATACTTATTAGTTAACCCACCAACTTGAGGGAATTATTGTTCAATTAGCTACCAACAATTTAGGGAGTTAGTTGTCAGTTAGTTGCCACCAATTGTGGATTGATTTCCTATGATTGGGGATTGCTGGGGAGCTAGAAATATGGAAGTACATAAGGTAAATGATAGATATCTTCTGAAAATTGAAAAAATTCCAAAATCTCAGGTTTAGGAAGGTGACACTGCTACAGCAAGTTGCCACTTGAGGACAAAACCCATCAGGTGTGAACCTGGTCATCTTGGAGACAAAAACCCTCAGGACTAGTATGTGGTGGAGTATGGCAGCAGAATCATACAGAGGACTGTCAGGATCATCAGCGAATTCAGATATAAAGACTGCAGAGTGGTCAGAAATAATAGAATCATCAAAGGCAGTTGGTTCTGTATCAGTCATTGTAGAGTTGTACCCTGAGAGTGCCTAGTAAGTAATATTCTATTAGTAGGTTCAAACTGAATGTATGTCTATGACTGAAAAAAGGAAAATAATAATAAATATCTGTATCCATATGTTGGATAGACTAGTTCTGGGTTCGTTTTTGTATACTATTGGCTAAGGTATATCTGTTGTTAGAATCTTTTCTGGGTTTGATTTCTGTATGCAATTAGTTTGGGTCATTTCATGATCCATACTCAATGGGCATCCAACTCAGTCCCGGAGGGACTGTTATCTGTAAAACTGCATTACAATGGATTCACTGCTGGAGTTTTCTTCCCAAATTGGGCTACTCCTGGTTAAACCAATGTGTCATGGTGTTTGTTGTGAATGTTATTTCTTGTGTTGTTTTATTTTAAAATAAGTAGAGCATTCTATTTGCTTCCATTTGCCTAATGGCTGTAGCATATAGAATGAGCATGTGAGAAAATTGCAGGTTTGTGCAAAGGTTGTTAGGGTGGTTTCCATTAAGTGGGTTAAGAAAATTCCATCTTTTTTACTAGTATTTGTGTTCCATGTTGGTCCTTTGGTCTGGGTCAAATTGTGCTAGGATAATCCATATGTTGATGAGTGTGCATGTGGGATGTCCATCCCAGTTTACAGATCATTAGATTAGCCATCGGCCCATTCTACTTTGTATCACAAACTTGAAGAATATTATATTATAAATATTAAAATTTTAGATAAATTGATTGTCAAATTATTTCCATAATTGATCAATAGAAACTTTGTTTTGCTATTTTTTGGAATTTATTTTTCAAATATTAATTTTTATATATTATTTTAATAGCCTCTCCACATCTATCACCAAATTTTGGAAAAACTTGTCATCACCATGTCCCAATGTGCCCCCATCCTGGAAATCCAAAGAAACTTTGGTTTAAAGCAGGGATACCCAGGGACACGTCCCCTCCCTTCGCCCCCCCAAAATCCCCCGTCCCGGTTCCGAGGACGTCCCGGGTACCGGGGGACGGCAAGGGGACGGCAAGGGATTGTCCCCCTTTTCCGAAAATTCACGGGAAACGTCCCGGGAACGGGGGGGCGCCGTTGACCCAAAGGGGGACGGCTAACCGGTCCTGGGGACGGAAAGGGGGATGGCTGAGCCGTCCCTCGACTGTCCCGGGGACAGCCGGCCATCCCCCGCGTTTTGCATTTTAAAAACATAAAATTTAAAAATATTGCCCCTGCGTACGTGGCATGTGTGGGGCCAAGTGTTTTTACTCCTTTATTAAGGAAAAAAGGTGTTTTCACTACTTTATTAAGGAAAAATGACCTCTCCAAGCTCATTTTATTCATTTTGTTTGTTTGAGCAGCCAAGGGTTTGAGAGGAAAAAAAATTGCAGCCATTGAAGGAGAAGGAGCAGCAGTTTGAAGGAGAGGAGGTTGAAATAATGTTGTTGGGAGTGCAAATCCACCAAAGAGGTATGCATTTCCTTTCCCTTCTTTTTTTTTTCATTTTTTTGCAAAATATGAAGCATACATAGTCTGATTTTTTTATTTTTTTGCATTTTCAGTCAAAACTTGCATTCTAAAAACAAAAAACATGAGCAGCAGTGAGGGTGGGAGTGATAGTGAAGTTGAAATGCAATTTAGAAGGGAAACTAGAGAGCAAAGAACCCCTACCCAATGCCCTCCTTCGTCAACCAATACCAAAACCATGAAGGACTATGCAAAACATCCATTAGACAAAAAAAACCATTCCTTCAATATGTGACAGCCAGGGGTGAAAGACAAAAAAATTCAGGGGTGAGTAGGGTTTGGTTTTGCCATGTTTGTGAAAAGGAGTTTAGGGGCAGCTACACAAGAGTTAGGTCTCATTTTTTGGGTGAGGTGGGCCATGGAGTTAGAGTGTGTCCTGCATTGACAGATGCACTATTTTTAGAGTGCCAACAAATTCAAATGGAGTGTGATGGTGGGGTTCACGGTGGGTCTCCTTCTTTCCCGAGTTCACAATCATCTATGCCTAATCCTACTCCTAGTCCTTCCACGGTTGGTAGTAGTGTTATCTTAAGAGGAAAGAGGAAGGTGATTGGTAGGGATAAGGCAGCCTCAATTGAGTCAATGTTTCAAAACCAAGCACAAGAAACCACTGAATCCTCCATTGCCAAATTCTTTTTTGCCCATGCCATTCCATTTCATGTGGGTCGTTCCTCTTATTTCAAACAAATGGTTAAAGACATAGCCACTATTGGTACTTCATTCGTACCCCCTGGAGATCATAAGCTACGCACCACCCTCCTAGACAAAGAGTACTTCAAAGTATATGTGTTAATGGAGGAGATGAGGCAAACATGGATGAGGACGGGGTGCTCTATAGTGATGGATGGGTGGACTGATTGTAGACGTCAGCCACTCATCAATGTCATAGTCACATGCCCTGCTGGTTCTTATTTTCTTAGAGCAGTAGATTATTCAGGGAGACGTAAGGTTGCAGACTTTCAATTTTCCATTTTGAGAGATGCCATAGAGGAGGTTGGGGCTGCAAATGTGGTGCAGGTGATCACCGATTCAACACATGTGTGCAAATTGGCTGGGTTGATGGTGGAGGGTACATACAGGCACATATTTTGGACCCCATGTTGTGTTCATGCATTGAACAATGCATTGAAAGACATAGGGAAGATGGATTGGGTGAAGAAAACGGTGGCAGAAGCAAGAGATATTCAAATGTTCATTTGCAATCACCACACCTCACTTGCTCTCTTCAAGACATTTTCAAAGAAGGAGTTTCTCAAACCTGTTGAAACAAGGTATGCCATTTACTTCATTTTGTTTCACTTTCAATTTGTATTCATAATCTGATTTTGTTTTAAATTTTTATTTTTTAATGAATCATTGAATTAATAAAATTGAATGTAGATATGCCACATACTTCATCCTATTGGAGAGGATGCTTGAGGTGCATGAGCCTCTACAACTAATGATGGTCAATCCTGAGTGGACTAGATGGCCTAATGCAAGTTCTACTCAAGGAAAGACCATCAAACAAAAGATCCTCAATAACGATTGGTGGGCCAATGTGACGTAATACATATTAGATGGCTGATTTTCATATTAAATTTCTGATTTTAATATTTTAATTTTATTGTCCAATGTTCCAACTTTTGAAGTTTCTAACATGTCAATTAACTTGTCAACTAATTATTTTGAACTTTTTGTTTGCATTTTGCAAATATATTTGCTCCTTCATCTCACCTATTGTAGATGTCATCAGATATGTTGGTACAGACTCTTCTAGTCTTGGAGAGATATATGAGACATTTGACAGTATGCTTGGGAAGATCAAGCAAGTTATTTCGGCAAAGGACCCCACTTTGGATTTATATGAGCAACACATTAGGCCCATTGTGACGTGGAGGTGGAATACAATGAACACCCCGCTTCATATGGCTGCCTTTGCTCTAAATCTAAAATGGTATGCACCAAGGGATGGCAGGGTGCCTCCATGTGATGATGTTGAGGTTTTCGATGGGTTCACACGAGCCATTGAAAAGATTTATCCACCAGAGCAGGCTTCACTAATTCGGTCACAGTTTCTAGACTTTGCTAATCTTAATGGCCCAAACTTGAGTAAACCATAGGCGAAGTTGGATAGAGCTATATTAGCTCAATCGAACCCTATTGGATGGTGGACCTATCATGGGAGAGACACACCGCAGTTGAAGATACTTGCCACTCGCCTTCTTATTCAGGTTGCTAGTTCCTCTGTTGCAGAGAGGAATTGGTCCACGTATAGCTTTATCCACTCCCTCGAGAGGAATAGACTTACCTCTAGACGAGCGGAGAAGCTAGTGGTCGTTCATAGTGCTCTTCGGCGTAGGATCAGCAGACTCTAGAGTATCGACAAACTCCAGCTCTACGGTGGGATATTGATCCCGAGGACGCGGCTCAAGTAGATAAGGAGGAGACAGCTAAGGGTTTGGTTGGGGTTCCATTGGCTGAGGAGGAGCATCACAGTGGCAGTGACTCAGAGGATGACTCTGATTTTGATGCGGTTATGAGAGATGATTAGGGGCAGCAGTGCTCTTTGTTTATTTTGTACTCATTATTGACATACAATATTGTATTTTGATTTTCATAGCAAACTTTAAAACTATATGGCAGCAATGTAGCCTTTGGGCATATTGATATAAGTTTATAAATTATAACTTGGAGGTTGTTTCATGATTCGTGTATGTTAATTTTGAATGTGTATTGAGTATTGACATAATGTTGAACACAAATGTTATATGTTAATGTTCTATAATGTGTATTATGCATGCCTTATTCATGTTATCTATTGAATATTTAAAATTTCCCTATATTTTTTAAATTTTCGCTATATTTTTATATAGCCGTCCCCTGCCGTCCCTAATTTTGGCCTCAAAAATTGGAAACTTGGGGACTCGTCCCGGTCTCGAAAACTTGGGGTAACCTTGGTTTAAAGTTGTCTTCAATCTTGACCTAACCTTTAAGAATACCAAGGCATGGAATGTATCAGTATAGTCTCGCACCTTGTTCTCATCCCTAGCACACTTATGACAATTATTTGTATTTGATAATTTGTTACGAAATTATTCCCATATGATACAAAATAATTTGTTCGGTAGCAGGAAGGCGGTAGCAGGAAGCGGGCGGCAGCAAGCTGTATCAGGGAGAAGCGACCAACAGACAGAAGCATCGGAGTGGAAGACAGCAGTTCTCGGGGGCTCTGTAGCAAACAACTGAGGGTCCCGCCCAGTGGAAGGCGGGCCCTAAATCTTGCCCAATGGAAAACAGTGCGAGAGTAGAAGGAGACAACCAGGCTCACAAACCAACAAGGCCAGGTGTGAAACGCATCATATCTGTTTCTTTTGTCTTCTTTAGGCTTTTAGTCTTTTGTTTCGTTTGCAAATCTGGGCAAAACAGAGTAGTCAAAACATGATGGTGAAAAAAAGGGACTTGAAGAAAAACTTTACTCCCATTTTCCAAGTACCCATGATAGGGCAGGCACAATATTTAAAAGAAAACAAACACCAAAAATCCTTGGAGTTGGTAGGTTATGGATAGAACAACTCTAAAAGTGCACACAGGGGAACTCAAACACAACTAGAAGGTTCTGTGGTTAATTTTCTATATCCACAGATTCTAAAATCCCCTTTGGTTCACACATTTCACCTATCAAATAGGCTTGCAACCTCTTACAACGATACCTCAGTAAGGGACTTGGCAGGAGCTTGGTGCTCATGCATATCTGAAATCCCAAGGGCACACACAGAGGTCTCAAAGGAAAACCTGGTTTTCATGAATGCCAAATAGTATAAAGGGATTTTAAGGCGTAGGCAGTCTCGAAAATTAAGGCAAACTCAAAAGAAAAAATTTACTATGATTCTACCGAAAGTTCACATCAACAGTACACAGGTGCCCAACAAAATTTTTCAAAGGGGTGAAACAGAAAATATGCAAGAAAAGGATATAGGAAATGAAAACTGGGCAAGAGGTTTGGAGAATCCCAAATCAAGGATGATCAAAACAAAAGGGCACGCCACAAACAAAGGTACTAGAGAAGAAATTTCTAACGATATTTACAACCCTACTGTCATGACCCAGAAATTGCAACACTAAAACCCAACATTGAAAAGCAAATAAATAAATAAGAATATAAACATAAATATCAAACAATTTAAATATTATTATTATTTCAATCATATTATATAATAACTAAATATAAAAACTCATACACTATATTATAAAATCACCTGCATATAAATATAAAATAATGTAAAGTAAAATAAGTACAGATAATAACAGCAACAAGGAAACGATTAATTAATGCTATTCAGAAAAAGACAAAGCCAGCAAGAAGAAAAAATTTAAAGTACAAATGAAGGCAATGGTTACTAATAGTTCTCTCAGCAGTGATTAACATAAGGCAAAAATTATTATAAACTAAGAGGCAGAGATGAATAGTTTAAGCATCAACACATTAATATTGATTCCCAAATGCACCAACTACTAAACATTAAGAGCAGCAAACAGTTCAATGAAATCAAAAAGGTGCAATCATAAGATTTCAAGGAAAGACGTCTCTCCAAGAGGCATGACCGTTGACCCTTGAATAGTTATCGGGGCATATAAAGGAAGATAGAAAAGGAGAATAAGTGATCATCAGATACCATCGCTGGCTGGAAAATATAATAATCTCTGCAGATCGAACATATTGGAAAAGCATGCAGCAGTGAAGAGAATAAAGGTGTATGTGGCTGTAAGTTATCTCTATATATATATTCATGCCAAGAAATTATTGTAAATTGAGATCAGCTGGAAATAATGATATACATAAATTTATATACATATAATACAGGTATGTGTAGGGAGATATGTGAACTACTTGTGAATATACAATAATGATGCTTGCAGCCATTATTGAGCCTTATAAGTAATTACGATGCTTTAATATAAGGAGGGGAAAATAGATTCTTATTTATTTGATTCACACTAATAATATCTTCTAAGTGAAAGAACAGATGAAGCGTTTAAGGAGAAGAGACTTATGGGCCATGAAACAAAAGAGAATCATGCCAGTTTGTCATTGCAGATTGCTATCTTTTTTATAAATCATTGGTTACATATGTATGCATATTGCCTAGATGATAATAAGAATATTTATTGAATGATTTCTTGTGATAGAATGAATGATGTGCTTAAAGATTGTCTTCTGAGTGTTTGCAAACCTACTAGGGGGGAAGGGCCTAAGAAAAGTGGTGCCTAGAAACCCCACTCAAGATTTCGCCCCCGGAACCCAAGGCAAGGATGGGCCATGGAGGGGTGGAAATTCCACTTAAGATTCTGCCCAATCCGAAGGCATAGATGGGCCATGGAGGGGTAGGGGTGCCACTCAAGAATCCCCCTAGGCCATGGAGAGGTGGTAGGCCTAGACCACTTATAAGCTCCATTGGCTTCCCCCAGTAGGTTAAGTGTCTTCTGAGGTGATGACATGGGTGGAGAAAGTAGGTACTAAGTTGGCAAGAAGAGAGGATTGTGGTATACAACCTCTTGGGCTTGGCAAAGGACTTCAAGGCGGATCTACCCATTGTTGGGAATTAGTGTTCACATAAGTGGTTGGAAATATTGCTTCATAGGATGCATAAATAATAGGCATAAAATAAGTATAATATTATGTGTTATGTAGAAACAAAAGTGAGTTATAGTAACAACTCACGCAGGTATTTTAGGTGTCATAGTAATTGGTTGTTATGAGTTGTTAAAACAACTCATAATATTTAGATAAGTAGTTTGGGAGTTTTCCTAAATAATAGGATTTGAGTATTCTATATATATATAATGTGAATTGAATGAAAAAGATGAAGCATGTATAATTTGTTTTTAATTATTTGCAATTTCATTTGCCTCTGCCCATATTTCTTATATGGTATCAGAGCAGGCAATATTGAAGGGATCGTATGAACTTGAGGATAAGTTGTCTGTGATCCTGAAGCGACTCTTCAAGACTTGAGACGCGAATAAGGTGTCTATGATCATGGCATCTGCACCACCCTTGGCATGACCCAGGGCTTGGAATCTCCCTACCATTTTGCATAGAGATCTGAGGCCATGAGTCGGCAGTAGCCTGAATTCCTTAGCAAAGGATAAACCGCCATAAAGTATTGTGCAGAAGCCAAAGTCATAATGCCCCATGATGGACGGAAAGCTGGAAGGATTTCAATTTTTTATTGTTGTTGTGGCAATATCGTTTCAAACTTCTGATTATTTGGCTGGCATTTCATATTGTCTTTCGGCTATGTGAAGAAAATATCATATTTTTGGTTTTATCAAGGCGTAGTTCATGGAATATTTAGTTTATTTTGGAATTCCATAGATTAGATAAGAACTACCCTAATCAGAGGCAACTAGTGAGGGCCGCTTTGGGTGAGCCCTTGTTGTGCTGGCATATTCTGCTGCGTACAAAACAGTTCAGAATTTGCAAAGTAATCGAGTTCTCTGTTTGCTGAGGCAGCTTACATTTTTTTTTGGTGATCGACTATTCTAATTTGAGGACGTTTGTTTCCTTTCATGTTCGCATGGGTAATCATATCCATTGTATAGCGCCTCAACTTCTCATGGGAGACCATGGCTTCTTACATGTCGAATTGGGTTGAACTTTAAGGTTGACAGGTCATATTTGACCACAACTCATCTTTGATCGGGTATTTACTTTTTGCCAACACACTCAAGTTTAGAGATTTATGTCCACGGGTGGATTAGCATTATAAGTTAATATTTATGTTTTCAAACTTTAGTCTTGATGGAGACATTTTGTGTCATGGTTTAAATTAAATAAAATATTGTACGTTGTCAAAGTCAATTATTATTTTAAAATAGGGTCTATTTGTAAAAGTGTTAAAATTTAAATTGTGTCAATTAAGGTGCATTATCGATGGAACCCGACACCTTCAACATTATTTAGATTGGGGGAGTCTAACATTGTTTCTTTAAATGGAGAAAAATAGTATATTGATAGAAAAGTTTCAAGGTTCAGAGTTCCACACATGGCAGATCAAGTTACAGTTGATCCTTATTGAAAAGGATCTGTGGGATGTGGTAAGTGGAGCGACAACAAAGCCAACTGATGCTGACAAACTCACAAAATGGATTGCAAAGGACAGAAGGGCAATAGCTCTAATTGGCCTTGGACTGTCAGATGCATACCTCCATCATATGAACTTAACAAAGACCTTAAAGGAAGTGTGGGATGGCTTGAATGCTTTGTTTGGGTCACAAGCAACGAGCGCAAAGACAAGTTTAAAGCAGAAATTGTTCGGGTTAAAAATGGTGGAGGGTGATAATATTGTTCAACATATCATTAAGTTTCGCTCTCTATTGAATCAACTAGCTGGGATAAATGCTACAGTAGATGATGAGGGATAAATGCTACAGTAGATGATGATGATGCTAAAGCTATTATGTTAAATAGAATGTCTCCTAGTTATAGTAATATTTTATTCACATTGAACAAAGTAAATGCTAGCCTAGAAGATACAATATCTACTCTAATTGATGGAGCTAAGAAAATGGACCCAGCTTTAGAGGAAACTGCAATGTATGGTAAAAATGAGCCTAACCATTCCTCCAAATCTAGTTCTTCTACATCAAAGGGAAATCGTTCCTTCAAGAATAGAATTTTGTGCTACTACTGCAAGAAGAAGGGACACATTGTTATGAATTGCACTCAGCGTGCCAAGGATTTTCTTGATGGCAAGCTAAATACAGATAAGGCATTAGCTATAGATGATGTTGAAGAATGCCTTCATGGGATGACTACTAAAGACCCTCCACATGAAGATAGTGAGGAGGAATATGTTCTCTAAATCAAACCTATTGGAGGATGGAGGCACAGAAGGTTGGAGGATACTCAACGACCTCTCGTCAGTCACTAGCGACGAGGCCGTGAAATTGCATTAGTGACAAAACAACTTGTGCCAAAACGACTAAAGCCAAGATTGATTTCCAGGTGGCAGCGGCAACCGTCTCACATCATTTGTGATCAGCATGGCATTGATCTATAATGGTGGTTGCATACGTGACAATGAGGGCTTGGAGTTCAAGCTTTTTATGCTATGGTTGGATGTGCATGTCCCAATCACATTTCTTATTTGTATGTGAATGGATGTGTTTGTCCCCATTCACAAGATGGTGTAAGTGATTGGAAGTGTTTGTTCCCAGTCACATGAGTTGGTAATTATGATTGGATGTGTGTGTCCCCAATCATAATTGTTGTGAGCAAATGTGTTTGTCCCTGTTCATGACTTTGATGTTGGATGGATGTGTCTGTCCCTATCCTTGGATGAAAGTACTAAGCGTAGTGAGGCTAGTTCCACTATTGCTTGTCATGAGTAGATGTGTTTGTCCCTACTCTTATCTTATAGTGTTTGGTGAGCTACTGTGTGTTGTCATCAAGTATAGTGATGAACTTTCACCCCATGTTCACACTAAGGGGGGTTGTTGGGAATTAGTGTTCACATAGGTGGTTGGAAATATTGCATCATAGGATGCATAAATAATAGGCATAAAATAAGTATAATATTATGTGTTATGTAGAAACAAAAGTGAGTTATAGTAACAACTCACGTAGGTATTTTAGGTGTCATAGTAATTGGTTGTTATGAGTTGTTAAAACAACTCATAATAATTATTAAGTAGTTCAAGAGTTTTCCTAAATAATAGGATTTGAGTATTCGATATATATGTAATGTGAATTGAATGAAAAAGATGAAGCACGTATTATTTGTTTTTAATTATTTGCAATTCCATTTGCCTCTACCCATATTTCTTATACCCATGCCACTCCTCATATGTAGTAATAACCTAAGTCACAAGGTTCGAATTCGAATTCGAGTTCGGCAACATTGAAATTCGGATGAAGTTCGGCAAGGAAAAAATTCGAAAAGTATAAAATTCAGATTAAATTTGCCTTAAACAATTTTGATTTTTTTTAAATATAAATAATAAACTTAAAATAAGTAAAAAAATAATATTAATATACTAATATGTTTAAATATATTTATAAAGCTAAACACAAAGCAAAATAAATCATATTTTAAAAAATATAATTTAAATTTTAAATATTATTAATATATAAATAATAAATAAATTATATTATATATTAAATAATAAATATATTATAATAAACGTTTAATTTATTTATTTTAAAATATTAAATTTTAACATTATGAATAAAAAACAAAATTAAATAACAAATGGACATGATTTAAAACATAAAATAATAAATATAAATAAATTAAGAATATTAAAATATAAATACATTTAATTTGCCTTATATAAATTAAGAATATAAAAATATAAATACATTTAATTTTTTTAATTTTAATACTATAACTATAATTTGATTAAATACAACCCCTCTCTCCCGAGTTTGAGATTTGAAGCCCTCGGGCAATAACGCTGACGCGTTACTTTTCTAGTCGGAGAAGTCTTGGCTGTTGTAGCAAGAAAATGGAGGGAAGTGCAACACCCATAGAAAGGGAAGCCCGGTCGCCTCTAAGCCAAGTGCCATGGCAAAAATCTGGTCTTTGGATAGAAAATACTCGCTGCCCAAAAGATACACAAAGCACAGAAGATCGGTTATGTTTATCCAGCCATGCTTATCTAGATAATACTCACTGCCAAAGGATTAAGAGACATCTATCACCTCAAACAAAGCCTAGTTTTTCCATATGTTTTGATAAAAAAAACTAACCCATTATTTCCGACGAATTTTAAGGCGAACATAAACAAATTTTTGGGGTTTTGTTTAAATTCGCCAGATTTCGAATCTCATGGATAATATTCAGCGAATCTTGTGACTTAGGTAATAACTACTTGTGATTATGTTTATATTTGGATATCTAGATATTAACACTAACAGACATATATACTTGTGTGGAAATATTGTTCATATGATGAATGCACGTTCCAACCAGGAATATATCATTGAAAAGTTATCCAATTGACAAGGTGAAAAACCCTAACCCTAATCAATTAGAGAATTCTAGGGCAAAGTGGGATAGGGGACATTACACCTACATCCACACCTTTAATGTGGTCATCAAAGCTATACGTGGAAGAGTTTGAACATGAAAAAGAGGGTTGAAATTTTAGAAACAAAGGGGTTGTGTTTTGAAAAAGAGGACAACAAGAATTGATTACAATAAAACAAGAATTGGATCAATTGAAAATAACAAGTAATAAGAAGACAGGAATGACAAGAGGAGGTGACACATCTCAAATAAAGGAGTTTCAATCAACATTGGTAGACATGGAAACAAAAGAAAATCAATTAAAAACTACATAGAAGAGGTCAAATCATGGTCACAAGTTGTAAAAAAGTCAACAAACAAACAAAAAGAAATCATAGAAAAACAAGTCAAGACGCAAATAAGGGAAGAAAATTTCAAACAAAGTAAGGTTGCGAATATTATTATCAAAGGTTTGAGGGACTTCGGTGAGAAGGAAAGAACCAACATTTTAGTAAGAGACTTCCTTAGAGACGAGTTGAAATGGACAGAGCATATTCAGCAAGCACAAAAAATTGGTAAGAAAATAGAGGGTGGAAGAGATAGGCATGTAAGAATTATGATGTAAAATATAGAAGAAAAAATGAAATTCTAAGAAATAGAGGATTAGTCAGAGGCACTCACATCTATCTAGACGAAGATTTGACCTTTGCTCAACAAGAAGCGTAAAGAAAAGAATGGGAGAAAGTAAAAATAGCAAGAAATGAAGGAAAGTGGGCATGGCTGAAGAATGGGACAGGCCAAATCAGTGACCATTTATCAAACCAGAAATAGGGATTGGGGGCCCACAGGAACATCTACATATAGTGAGTTGGAATTGTAGAGGTTACCCTTGGAGACGAGGACCTAGTTTGGGGCCCATAGCAGATGGGAAAGACATCATTATTCTTATTGAGACACATGAGCACGAGGGCTGCAAAGTTCCTAATTTTGAAGGGTACATGAAAACTTCAGTTTGGAATAAAGGGAGTGAAATGGGAAAAGGGCATGGGGGTGTAATATTTTTGATAAAAGAGAGTTGGGTGGAGTTGTAAAAGTCAAGAAATAAGATCCAAATAAGCAATACATATGGCTGTGAATAATAAATAATTACTGGTGTCCCATATGGCCTGAGTACGATATGGGTGAAATGTGAAAATACGTCCAGGATACATTTTTTTAACTGTGGAAATGACAAAATGATTCTTATTTCTGAAGATATTTAATCCTTAGTTTTGTGCTCATTTCTGCTTCAAAAGATCTTTATTACTTGCTGAAATACCATCACATGATTCACAGAAAGATTCAGTTGTGAAAATGGAAATCAGTTTCTTGTGCAACTTGTTAAACTTTCTGGGAACGACTGGTTATGATGTTCCTTTCAAGTCAAGGAAAGATTATGTTTTCTTAAACACTTTGATAGCAAATTGTAATTCTTAGCAGATGAATCTGTATCCTATGAAACTTAAGAATATGTATACATTCTTGACAAACCTAAACATTACTCAAGGAAAAAAAATATTTAGACATTTGTTAGATTTTCTCACAACACAAGGTCAGGTTGTAACAAAGTGTATGGGTGTTTTAGCTATCAAGCCACAAAATATATTTAAGTTTGACCATCCATCACCAATCATAGACCAGGATAAGATCATACCTACCACATAGACATATGCTCTTTGTAACAAAAGGAAGTGTCCCCTAACCCAAGGGAAGATTTTTTGAGGAAGGATGTGAATGTGAAAATTTTGGAAGGCACCTCACTAATTCCCAATGTGTACTAAAAAAAAAGAGACTTTAGGGGACAACATCCGCTATCCTCGAAGATGCATCTCCTAAAACAGGACTCCAAGAGACTTCTGGCATCCCCATTTCAGCAAAGATTCTTCTCCAGTATTAAGGTTACATCTGCCTTCCATATTTTTTTCATAGTATGCCTCAAAATATTAGTTTCTCTACCAAACACCTCTCAACTGGTGCTTCCATGCAAATCTTCTGAACAATTCCACATTGGTATAGTGTTGTCTATGGCTACACAACTAATGGCACAAATTTCAGGCAGTACAACAATTTATTGGCTAAGAAATATGCCTTTAGAGATTAATGTGACCTCTTTCCCTATCAAACTTCTCATCAAAGATTTTGAATACCAAACTGACTGTATGAAAATTGATCTGTTTTTGTACAATGGCTTCAATTATAACACTACTAAATAACCCGATCATGGATTAATTGTTATAACTTCTCATTATGTTTGAACTTTAATTTATATTTTATATCACAACATTTGAGTATCACTAATATTTTAATATTTGAATATGAAAGTGGTAGTGTATTTTTTCTATGTATTTGACTATTAATATGGTGGTGTATTTGAACTTAATACTGCTGCAAATATGTATATATTTCGATTTTATATGTTTTTGTATTAATGTACCCAACCCCAAAAAATTTGACCCGGAATCGTTGGAATCTAGTACATACCTCGCCAAAACGAATCAGTAACTTAGATTACAATAAGGGCTCTTTAGATTGGTTGCTTGTTATTTTGCACCACAAAACTCAAAATCTATAAAAGGAGAAAACTAGATAGTGAAGATCCATATCCTCATTAAAAAAGGAATTTCATTTAGCTTAAATAGTTCTAATTGGTGACTTTAATGCTAGAATACTAACAATCAATTTCTTCAGTTGAATAATAAGGATCGAGGAAACAATAATCCTCTATGGCTAGAAGAGGAAGATGATCAGCTATGGGAAAGAACATCATAAGACAAAAATGGGAATGTATCACACTTCAGGGTAGAACTATTAGGGATATGCAGCTTATATAGCTTGGTTATTTGTAATGGCTTGAAAGGCTGGCCAAGATCTGGTAATGTCACCTACAAAACTTATAATGGGAAAAGTGTGGTGGGCTATGTAATTTTCTCTTAGATTTTTATTTCTAGAATTTTGGAGTTTGAAATTGAGGAGTGTCCCCCTAAGTTGAAATCTGATCATGCACCTATGTTCGTTAAACTTGGCATGATATCAAACATCCATCATGTCAAGAAAGACCACCACAAGAAAAATGAAACTATTCCCAAAGGTAAAATACTCATGAACTAGGAAAATTAGGGTCTCTTTAATGTTGTTTTAGAGCAGCATTTTCGTGAAATGGAGAGTAACATAGGGGACAAGGCTGCCAATGGGACTGGTGGTCATATTTGCAACAATAGTCTGATTCCTATAATTTATAAGGCCTTAGGTGCGTGCAAAAGATCTTGTCCAAAGAAAGGGGTTGCAAACACTTTTTCGGCTAACCCATGGTATGATGAAGAGTGTAAGACCGCAAAGACAACTTTGAAAGAGTATGGGTTGATAAAACAAAATAGGAAGAATATGAGAAGTTGGTGCAAGCAAAAAAAAAATTATCAATACAAGAAGGAAAGAGTTAACTTCTCTTAGAAAATACAACCCCAAAGGTTTTTGGAGGGAGCTACAACAAAAGAGAAAGCAGATTGAGAATAACACAATAGATACCCAATGGTTAGAATATGCAAGGCACCTTTATGAGAGGACCCAAGGGAAAAATTCCCCTCCCATAGTTAGCACATCAAGAGAGCTTTTCACGATAGAAGATATCAAGCAAGGTATAAAAAAATTAGCAAATGGTAAAGCGATGGACATAGATGGGCTACAAGTTGAATTCCTAAGGTGGGGAGTTGAAATCCTTGCTCCACACATCAAAAGGATGTTCAATGATGTTACTCAGGATGGTTTTCCATCGAAACGGACAACTAGTGTCATCATCCCTCTCTACAAAAATGGCAATATTCATAACCCATCTAATTATCACAATATTGTGGTCAATCCTATTCTTGGAAAGCTTTTTGGGAGCATGTTAGAGCATAGAATTAGTAGTTGGGTAGAAAAAGAAGGAAAAAGAGAAAAAGGGAAAGTTGGCTTTAGGCCTAACTCTACCATTGATCGTTGCATCACTCTTAGGAACCTGATTGAAAAAATATGACACTCAAGGTGAAGAAGCCTTTTATTGCTTAGTTGATTTAAAAAAATCCTTTGATACGATGCCTAGAGACAAACTATGGAAGAAAATGGTTGAATTAAGTATACCAGACGAATATAGGGTTGCAGTGCATAGGCTTTATGAGCAGGTTATAGCTAAAATCAGAACAAGTGAAGGTATGTCAAAGTGTTTTGGCAGCGATATCGGAGTCAAACAGGGTTGTCCTTTATAACCAACTCTTTTTGGGTTATACATTGACAAGCTAGAAGATTGGTTAAATGAAATGAGATGTTCCTTTCAAGTCAAGGAAAGTTTATGTTTTCTTAAACACTTTGATAACAAATTGTAATTCTTAGCAGATGAATCTGTATCCTATGAAACTTAAGAATATGTATACATTCTTGACAAACCTAAACATTACTCGAGGAAAAAAAATATTTAGATATTTGTTAGATTTTCTCACAACACATGATCAGGTTGTAACAAAGTGTATGGGTGTTTTAGCTATCAAGCCACAAAATATATTTAAGTTTGACCATCCATCACCAATCATAGACCAAGATAAGATCATACCTACCACATAAACATATGCTCTTCGTAACAAAAGGAAGTGTCCCCTAACCCAAGGTAAGATTTTTTGAGGAAGGATGTGAATGTGAAACTTTTGGAAGGGACCTCACTAATCCCCAATATGTACTCAAAAAAGAGAGACTTTAGGGGATAGCATCTGCTACCCTCCAAGATGCATCTCCTAAGACAGGACTCTCAATAGACTTTCGGCATCCCCATTTCAGCAAAGATTCTTCTCCAGTATTAAGGTTACATCTAGCTTCCATATTTTTTTCATAGTATGCCTCAAAATATTAGTTTCTCTACCAAACACCTCTCAACTGGTGCTTCCATGCAAATCTTCTGAACAATTTCACACTGGTATAGTGTTGTCTATGGCTACACAACCAGTGGCACAAATTTCAGGCAGTACAACAATGTATTGACTAAGAAATATGCCTTTAGAGATTAATGTGGCCTTTTTCCCTATCTAACTTCTCATCAAAGATTTTGAACACCAAACTAACTGTATGAAAATTGATCTGTTTTTTGTACAATGACTTCAATTATAACCTACTACTCAAATAACCCATTCATGGATTAATTGTTATAACTTCTCATTATGTTTGAACTTTAATTTATAATTTTATATCACAACATTTGAGTATCACTAATATTTTAATATTTGACTATGAAAGTGGTGGTGTATTTTTGCTATGTTATTTGACTATTAATACGGTGGTGTATTTTGAACTTAATTACTACTGCAAATATGTATATATTTCTGATTTTTATATGTTTTTGTATTAATGTACTCAAAATGTACCCAAACCCCAAAAAAAATTTGACCGAATCCGCGTACTGGAATCTCGTACCCATACCTGAACCCAAAAACGAATCAGTAACTTAGATTACAAATAATGGGGGTACTTTCAGATTGGCAGCTTGTTATTTTGCACCACAAAACTCAAAAATCTATAGAAGGAGAAAGTTAGACAGTGAAGATCCTTATGCATCATTAAAAAAAGACATCTCCATATTTAGCAACTTGGGGGGAATAGTTCTAATTGGTGACTTCAATGCAAGAACGGCTAACAATCAATTTCTTTAATTGAATAATGAGGATTGGCGAAACAATAATCCTCTATGGCTAGAAGAGGAAGATGATCAGCCATGGAAAAGAACATCACAAGACAAAAAGGGGGATGTATCACACTTCGGGGCAAAACTATTAGGGATATGCAGCTTATATAGCTTGATTATTTGTAATGGTTTGAAAAGCTGGCCAAGCTCTAGTAACATCACCTGCAAAACTTATAATGGGCTGCAGTATACCAGATGAATATAGGGCTGCAGTGCATAGGCTTTATGAGCAGGTTAGAGCTAAAATCAGAACAAGTGAAGGAATGTCAGAATGTTTTGGCAGTGATATCGGAGTCAAACAGGGTTGTCCTTTATCACCCACTCTTTTTGGATTATACATGGACAAGCTAGAAGATTGGTTAAACGAAATGAGCAGTTGTTGCTATATGTCGATGATCTTATTTTAATCCCAAAATCTGCACATAGTTTGAGAGCACTTTTGAAGGCCTCAGATCTATCCTGTCAGGAAGTGGGAATGCAAGTGAACACCACCAAGACTAAAGTCATGATCTTTTCCCTAAAGAAGAAAAGGAATCACAATAACTTCCTTTTTGTTGAAGGCAACCCTCTGAAAATAGTGAAAGAATACAAGTACCTTGGGATTGATTTTCATTATAAACTCAGTTGGGAGACTAGCAGAACCAAAAGGATACAAGGAGGCTGGAAAGCCTCTTTCTTACTCCAAAACAGGTGCAGGAAAGCTGAACTTTGGGACTAGAAGACTAAGAAAACCCTCTTTGGTTTGCTGGTCACTTCGGTGGTTCTTTATGGCTGTTAAGTGTGGGGAAGCAGCATGTCAAAGTATCCATGGAGACAACTTGAAAGAATTCAAAAGCATATCATCACTTGCAACCTTCAAGTCAAAACCTCGATCCCTTATGATATACTCTTGGCTGAATCGAGAACCTTTCCATTGGAGGCATCGACTATAACTCGCTTGCTAAACTATTTAAAGAAGGTTGAAAACATGGATAACCACCGCTGGCCCAAAATAGTCGTGAAGGAGCCCTTAGACTATAGGAAGAAAACATGGATGAAGCAAAATGACAAATGGTTGAGTAAATAGGACATCAACTTACATGAGTGTCCTAACACCAATGAAGAAATTAAAATTATGTCACAAAAAAATTCATGACTGCCATGTGGACAAAGCAAATAGGGCAGAAAAAAGCACACTATGTCAAAGATTTGAACCCAACTTGGGAACACAGTGAAAAAACTTATTTAGGGGCAGCTATTAAAGGGAAAGCAAGGTTGTTAATTGCTCAATTGAGGTCCAGGTCTCATCATCTTAGGTGTGAGACCGGAAGGTGTCCGAACTATTCCTAAGGAAGCATTGGGAGGACAGAATTTGCAAGTTTTGTAGCAAAAGGCCGGTGGAGATAGAATGGCACTTTATCAAGGAATGCACAGCTTATGAGGATATCCGTACTTAATATGTGGACAACTTAAAGATTGGCAATCTGCATGAGTTATTTGATGAGGAGAAGATCAACAAGACTGCTAGTTTTTTGGTCAAAATACATAATAGAAGGTCCAACATCGAGAAGAATTCGGAGTTTTCGTAGTTTTTTTCTTTGTGGTTCTTGATCCCTTAGACCATTTGGTCTCATGGACGATATTAAAATCTCCCATTCATTCATTCATTCATCAGTATATGAGACAAAGAAATTACTTTAAGCATAAGGTTTCTAATAATATCAACCTATTAAAAGGGAAAAGGTAAAAATGCTCTCTTAGCAGAGACACAACAATGGCAGTCTCTCTAGGATATTAGTATGGATAATGTATTGGACAACAAGCTAAAAAGATAAAAGTAAACGATGGTTAACCAAGGGACTAATGGAAGGCAATGAGATAAATAACAGCCAAGTCAAGGGCTAAATGTAGGGCAATATGTTATAAGTAAATAGCATGCAATAATAGAGTAACAAACAGAAAATGAAAAATCAAACCTGCATAAACAAAAAAGGGTAGTGTTTGAGAAAGTTACTTAGAATCAAGTTGTCAATGCATTAATCTCTCATTTGGCTTAAGCACTTGTGAAGAAGGGGTTGTAGGTGAAGTTAAGGCACTTAGAAGAACGCTAATAGACCACAATCAGGGACACTAGATACCTGGCATACATCAAAAAGGTAAATCCCCTATCCTTCAGTCATCAAAGGTTTTTTCTTCTAAGAGCAGTTGCTAGCACAAAAATAGCAGATTGGTTGATTTTTTCTCCCAATACTAGCGCACAGCACTGGCCCAGACAATGATATCATATATCACTGCCTCAGCCAATGATGTTGTCTATTCAGGGAAGGAAACAACAGAATTTTCATCATTTCAGATATTCATATGGAAGAATGTGTTTGCATCATCTTTCCATGCCCAAAGTTTTGTCATTAATCTAGTTTGGTTTTCCCCTTAGCACATGACACACAAGCTAGGGCATGTTTAGAAGGTCACAAACATGTAGCCTGTTGAACCTCTGATTTCTTACTAATACTGGTGTTCGTGTTGTCAATAAGTTAATTCTTGGAGCTTCTTCATCCCGTTGACATTCTTCTCTGTTTGTTTTTTGAGGTGCTGAAGACAAAGCTTGTATCAACATTCAACTAGTGTTTTGTCATCTAAAGGCATAGACTGAAGGCAAACAGCTACTCAAGTTTCCATATAATCAATTATTGGGTAATCTGTAATTCAAAATACAAAGGAACTGAGATTACAAATATCCACACCCCATCTAAATAAAATCAAACAAATTCTGATATTTCAATAATCCAAAGTTGACTAAACTGAGAAAATAGTTGATGAAAATATAGGTGAATGGCATAAAAACCACATTTCTCCTTGTAGATGGATTGATTTAATCATTAATCAAACACCTTCCACTATAAAATTAGGCTTTACCAATTAACAATATGAAATCCTCCAGAAACAATTCCTCTATCCTCCTATCACTTAAATGCTAAGTTACCGGATCCTTGTGTACCTAGGAGAACCCACAAAGAACCCGCGTGTACCTAGGAGAACCCATGAAAACTAGTGGCCAAAAAAGCCAAAAAACACTTAAAAAACAAAATATAAAACCCTAAAAAGTGCATCTATTGCCTTATGTTGCCTTGGTCGACCAAATGAGGCTCATTTTGCAAACTCAAAAGAGCAAAAAACACAATTTATTGCCTCCAAGCTGTAATGACATTTTAAGACTCAAACTATTTACATTTTTGCAAATTATGAATATGATTATATGAGGTATTTCAATATTCTATTTACTGGCAATTATGTTTAATAGTTTGTCATTTATGGCTAAAGGATATCATTGTGGTTATTATTAATTTTATAATTTTGAACATGCTTATGACATTATGTTTATATATATATATATATATATATATATATATATATATATATATATTCCCATACCCATGGAAGAAAAAATTGCCATACTGCCGTACCAGTACCAGTATCTGAACCCGTACCAGAACCGGTAACTTAGCTTAAATGGAAAGCTTAACTTTAAAACTACCTGTATGCTAACTACACCGTCAATCTTAAAATCCAACTGCCTTCATTTATTTCTGTTTAAGTGGCTGTAAGTTTATAGTACTTCTCCAAGAGTTTGAAATGAAACACAGTTAAATCTTAAACAACCTAAATATGACCCTAAGTTAATTTAAATTGCTATGCCAGGTCAGAGATAAAGCAACATTTGAATTTACTTGCCAGAATTGTAATCAACAAGACTGGCAAAATTAGCCTAATAAATTTAGAATAAATCATTAAAAATAATGATAGTTCAAATGAATTAAATTCCTGTCTTAACTAAGATTGAAACATCAGTTGCTCTCAATTTCAAAAATCACACAATAAATGACTTTACTATTTTATCAAATATTTACTTGTAATTTGTTGTACAACTTTTGTTATTTTTTAAACTTTTCAATTTTTCTTCTTATTCAACAACTAGGGAATTTTGGACATATCATGCAGTATAAAAGCCTAATGAAAGCATAGTTTTTCAGCTCATATATATGTTTATATCAAAGTCTGAAAATAACTACTTTTTCGATGCATACCATGTTTCCAAGATGTTCCTCAGGATTTTTTCTGCAGCAGCATATTCATGTCCACAAATAAGCAGCTTCCCCTGTCAGCTTATTGCACAGATTACCACAACCAACAACTAGAAGAATTTAGAAACAGTTTCTAAGGCTTTATAATTTATTGACTGGCATCAACAGACTGATACATGATACATGGCTGCTTGAGTTGATTAGAAATAAAAAAACCTCTAAACAAAATTCATTCGATGAGCTCCTCAAACCAATAACTGTTCTAATTACAGTGTATGATTTGTTCACTTAGTGCTTTTCAAGTAACACTACAGAGTATGGAACTCACCTGGATCCTTAATTTATCATTTTCAATCTTAAAGAGATCGCCTAGCTTTCCCGCAAGCACATCCAAAGCCACTTCAAACTTACCTTGTTGTTCCAGCACAGAAATATATACACGCAAGGCTGCCAGAAAATGATACTTTCAATGAATGATAGGCAGTAAGTGAGCATTTTCAAACTATCTTAAACATATGTTGTCTTAGTAGAACACCTTAACACATGGAAAGTTACCTTCCAATTCAAGTAAACCATGAGATTCAATGCGCTTTTTAAGTAAAGCTTCTGCTAATGACAACAACTTCCCACCTCCATTCCCACAAGACACCTAACATATACAACATTGAAGAATCAGGATATAAGCAGCTTCTTTATTGGAATTCAGAGGCTAGCAGTGAGCATAGATAATCCCAGTAAAAGACAAAACAGTAAGAAGAAATGATAAAACAAAGCCCTTCTTTCCTAACAAAATATAGAACAATAATAACATTTTAAATTTAACAAAACTGAAATATTTTTATTAAGTATGTGACATATGGACCACTTATATCAACCATTGTTTGCAGTGTGAGCAAAAGTAAGAGTATTATAGTAACAAATGAAGATCAGCAAAAATGTCTAGCTAAAGCCCTTAAGACCTTATTGCCAGAGTCCCCGAGCATTCTTTTTTCTCAAAATGTTTATGACAAAACCTCTCATTTGCTTTCAGGATAGATGATTTATAATAGGATGCAACATTGGCATTCCATATGAATGAACATCATGAACCTCTGAAATATGTCACTCTTCTAGGTTGAAGTTACAACCTTCATATCAACAGTCAAGACTCAAATTCCACAGTGTAAGCATAAGTTCACATCAATAACCCGTTGCTGTCTTTCACAAATCACCAAAACATCTTTTACAATCATGGAAACTTCACATTCAACTGGTAATGCCTATTTCTCATTGACTTCATGAAGACAAATATTTTGTTTATTAGAAGTTGTTAAAATACTTTGTTTTTGTTAAGAGATCCTTACCTTCAATTTGCATGAAGGATTCCTTTTGTTCTTGCTCAATGACCTATTGCTTCTCGATGTCTTGTAACTTTGATTATGACCTTCCTTCTCTATTCAAGAATGTTTTCTTTGGCTCTTGTTCAATGATTTCTTCCTTAGCAATTTGTTGTGATTTTGGTTCTGACCTTTCTTCGTTCTCTTCTATTTGTGTATTTTAATTACTACCTCTAGGTTCTTTTGAAATTATTTACTTACATCTTACATTTGCTTTACCAAACCAATAAAATTATTCTATAGATTTTTCTCTTTGATTTCACATCATAACTCACAGGCTAGAAAGATTAAGATGTTGATACCTTTGTAATATCTCTTTTAGATTTTAATTAACATGTAATTTTTTAGATTTTTTTATGATACAAGGGTAGGATGTAAACAAGAATATCAAATAGCAATGACATTAAATTGAATGATGAAACCCTCAGATCTGATTTTTTTATTAATTATAAATTTATAACTGCTAAAAAAATTACAAAAATGCTAATATGCCAAACCAAAAAGCAATTACAAGCACTTTTTCTAAATATTTAAATCAACAAATCCATCATACAAAAATTTCAAAATTCATAAAATTACCCACTCGTAGGCATCATACTATTGTACTCATTGCAGATTTGGTAAATGCCAACAGTTGGGATTGGAAACAGAAAAAACGAACAGGTGTGGGAGCTGGTACAACCGTGGTTGGTACATACGGCACAGCAAAGGCACGGCAACAACAGGGACTTGTTTTGGCTGCTGCGCAACAACAATTCAGCAACAAAATACCACTAGAACTCAACAATTTTCCTTGCAATCAGATTTGAAACTTCTCAGCAACCTCCAACACAAATGAAATCCTCCAAAGTACTCCTTATTTGCCCATATCTGGAATTAAACTTGCAATTTTCAGCACCAATGTGATCCCTAGATAGGATCACCTCACTTGGATAAAAGGCTTTTTGTCCTTCAGAAACCAAGACAGTTTTTGTGCTCCAAATTCCCACACACCAAGGGTTTTCACTCTCAGATGAGAAGGTGAACACAAGTGCTTAAGCTCTGAAAAAGGAACTGATTGCAAAAACAAATGGATGCTTCTCTTAAACAATTCATCCCCTTTTTATAAATTCCTTCTGGACCCCTTTAATTTGAATTAAAGTGTTCAAAGACATTTTTTTTTTAAATATTATAAGAAGCCTTATGGTGTCCCATTTGGACGGCCACTTATTAAAATACTAATGATATTTAAGTTGTCCTTTTAAACTAAAGTTATTGGGGCCTACTTAAAATATTATTATTAAATTATTTCCCTAACTTTAACCCCTTAACCCATAGAAAATAACAAATGGGTCCCCATCTCCTTGGGAACTAATTTGTGTCAATCAATAGTATCCCATTTTAATTTTAAACATGTCCAGCCATTCATTTCACTCCCTACCTTTAAGGATTTCGCATTATTAATACCCATATTCGCCAAATGATCTCGATAACAATGTTCATAAGAAAATCAATTCAAAGAATCCAATGATTGCCAAGCCTCTTTTAGGATGTTATTTAGCTTCCTATTGTGAGCACCTTTATTGTGAATAACATGAATTAGACCATGGACTCACCTTCAATCCACAAATTTCTGATACCAATTAAAATGCAAATTGGAGGCCCAAAACCAAGGTGCTAACCTCCATTTCATTGTCGGTCCCTCATACTAGTTTCTTACGGCTGCCTTGACCAATTGGCCCAAATGATCCTAGATATCAAACCTTGCACCTAAGGGACCCAAATTCCCTCTAGAAGCTCCATCAAAGTTCAATTCATAAGACTCAACCGACGGAGGAATCCATTTGATTAAGTACCTGTTTGGCTTGGTGGATTTATCTCCTCCCCTTTAAATAGGTTATTTACCTAAGTTGCCGAATCAAGTACGAGTACAGGTAAGTGCGTACGGTACACCGTTATGGCAAAAAAATTGGGGGGTTGGGTACATTTGGTTACGTTCGTACAAAAAACATATAAAAATCATAGACATATACACATTTGCAGCCTAAAAAGTTAAAACAAGAATTAAATTTAGAATACCACATATCATGCATATGCTAAACAACAATTAGAAGTTAGAACTATCATAAATATTACAAATTTGAAATACAATATACTAATTTAATTTGAATGTTACGATAGATATATTGAATTCATTGTTCATTGGTTCAACCATAGTCACAGAAATCTGGAAAAAAACCTGATTAATCGCGATTTTTAAAAAATCAGCTACCTTCACGTTTTTTTCCCAAAAAATCTGCAAAAAAACGTTGAAAAAAGTCAACGACTTTTTGGGCGTTTAAATCTGGTTTTAATCGGGTTTAAATCTGCAAAAAAACGCAACAGTACTTCTCACCAACCCATCAGTCATTTCTCGCGAAAAAAAAAACCCTCAAATCTGCGCGAAAAGGCTATAAATCCACGATTTTTCTTTCTCAAACCACAGAAGAAAGCCATTGGAGGCAGCGGCGGACATCTGAGAGCTAGTTTTCCAGCAGTGGCAGACATCTGAGGGCTAGCCTGTTTGAGCGGTGATTTGGAGATTGAGCGTGATTTCCAGTTGCAGCATTTCCAGTTGCTGCATTTCCAGTTTGCGATTTCCAAGTAGGCATTGATATCATAATCCTTCTGCATTTGTCTTCGAAAAATAATTTGCCAGTATTTCGTTTCGATTTCTTTTATCATTTCCGTATTTGATTTAGAAAAAAAAATCAACTATATTGTTTTGTAAAATTATTTTTTATTATTTTATTACTGTTTTTGAATGGTTATAGTTATTATTTTATTACTGTTTTCGAATTAATACTATATATTATTATTATTAAATATTATGTATGCCAAAAAAATAAAAATAAATATATTTATTTTGTATTTTATTTTGTAAAATAATTTATTCTATTTAATTATTTTCATTACAAAATTCTGTAAATTCTTTTATAAAATATAAAACAAATATTTTACATTTATTTTGTATTTTATTTACTATTTTCTTTTTCTGTATTTATTTTATGCCAAAGAAAACAAATATTTTGTATTTTGTATTTATTTTATATTTTATATTTTGTAAAATGTAAATTACTAAATAGTAATACAATTATTTTTTTATTTACTGTATTTATTTTTTTAATAATTTACTGTATTTTATTATTTTTATTTACTGTATAAAAACTATAAATATATACTGCAATAAATATTTTGTTTTTCATTTATTTACTGTATTTTAATTATTTTTTATTTACTGTATAAAAACAAAATTCTGTATTTATTATTTTTTATTTACTGTATTTATTTACGCATTTATTTTATGCCAAAAAATAAATATTTTGTATTTTTTATAAATATACTGTATTTATTTTATGCCAAAAAATTAAAAAAACAGTAAATAAATACAGTAAATAAAAAAAAATCTATATTACTATTTACTAATATAGAATTTTTTTTGTTTACTGTTTTTTTATTATTTTTTATTTACAATAAATATTTTGTATAAATAATATAAAATAAATACAAAATACATAAAATAAAAATTACAAAATATTTATTTCAGCATTTATTTATTTACAAAATGAAAAACAAATATTGTTGTGAAAAATTTATATAAAATTCTGTATAAAAAAATACAAATACAGTAGCAATTATTTAATATTGAAATACATTTTACAGTATTTTGAAATTTTGAATTCAAAATTGCTTCAGCCGTGTATTGTATAAAAAAAACATGCATTCAAACAACATATCCTCTAATGCAGAATACGCCATAATGCCATGTGTAAAAGACTTTGTGTGGACACATTGCAAGACAATTCCGGGTTCAACGAAGGTTAAATGCAATTGGTGTTTGTGTGACATCAACAGTGGCATTTATCACTTAAAATGGCATTTGGCAAAGGAGCCAGGAAATAACACCATTCTTTGTATAGAATGCCTTGCAGAAGTCACCCATCAGGCAAAACAAGCTCTTGAAGGGATTTCTGAGAGTAAGGCTAAAAAGGCAAGAACTGGGAATGAAATAGACTCCAGTTCTACAGAAGTTAGGAGGAATTGCTTGGATGGGGAAGATGGTGCACATGTGTTTTCCAAGGAATCTGGGTCGGCACCTTCTTCTACAGCACGTGGTCCAAACACAGGTGGAGGAAACATAAATTCTTTCTTCCCACCTCGTACTACACCAGGATCACAGACCACTTTGGAGATATAGGATGGAAGACGACTGTCCATGAACAAGCAAAGAAGGCAATAGCGAATTTTTGGTACTACTCTAGCTTGCCATTCCATGTTGCCAGGTCTCCATACTGGCAAGGTATGGTGGATGCTATTGCATCTGCAGGTCCTGGGTTCAAAGCCCCATCTTCTGAGTCATTGAGGCTTCCTTTGCTTAATGATGCAGTACAGGATGTTAATGATGTTGTTGCTGAACATCAACTGATTTGGGCAAAGACTGGTTGCAGCATAATGTCAGATGGGTGGACAGATAGGAGGAATCGAACACTCATCAACTTCCTCGTGTCTTGTGAAATTGGCACAATTTTTTTGAAATGTGTGGATGCATCACACACAATCAAATCTGCGGGTGCATTGTTCGAGATGTATGACTCAGTGGTCAAAGAAATAGGGCCACAAAATGTGGTTCAATTTATTACAGATAATGCTGCTGCTTGTGTTGCTGCTGGGAGACTTCTGACAGACAAATACCCCTCCATCTTTTTTACTCCATGTGCAGCACATTGCATTGATCTAACCCTAGAGGACATTGGTAAACTTGAGTGGGTTAAGGAGGTATTGCACAAGGCTCGCTCAATTACCAAATTTATCTATAATCACACAAGGGTTTTGTGTATGATGCGCACTTTCACAGAGGGCAAGGAGTTAGTTAGACCAGGGGTGACAAGATTTGCAACACACTTCCTTGCACTACAAACTCTATGTGAACAAAAAATGAATTTGAAACGAATGTTTGTTTCAAGCGAGTGGATGGCATCTAGCTTCTCAAATCAAGCAGACGGCAAAGCAATATCAGATTACATTTATTCTGCTAGTTTTTGGGATGCAATGGAAGAAGTTGTACAATTTTCAGAGCCTCTAGTCAAGGTCTTGAGACTAGTGGATGGGGATAAATCCCCCATGGGATATTTATATGAGGCCATGGATAGGGCCAAGGAGGTGATGAGGAGTAGGATGGAAAATGACAGGGACAGGTATATGCCACTATGGGACATAATTGATCGAAGATGGGATCGACAGATGCATTCTCCTCTCCATGCTATAGGATACTATCTTAATCCAAGTATGTACCATAACTCTTCATTTAGAGATGATGATGGTGAGGTTGCACAAGGCTTGTTCATATGCATGGAAAAAATGTTTGCGACCACAGAACAGTTAACGACAGCTATCCAAGAGTTAGCCACGTACAAGCAAGCAACGGGTTTTTTCTCATCTAAGGCTGCCGTGGAAGGCAGGAAGACCGTGCAACCAGGTAGAGTCTATAAAATTTTGATAATCTCTCTATTTTGTGGACAAAATCATAAAATGTATAAAAATTTAAGATATTCTTACATAACATCATCTCCATATAATGTGGTTTTCAGTGCTGTGGGATTTTTTTGGTCACGAAACCAAAAATCTTAGGTGGTTAGCGAAACGCATTTTGAGCCAGCCATGCAGTTCATCTGCTTGCGAGCGTACTTGGAGTGTTTTTGAACACATACATTCGAAGAAACGCAATCGCTTAGCACAACAACGGATGAATGACTTGGTGTTTGTTCACCACAACCTCCGCTTGAAGCTAAAGAAAGCTCAAGGTTAGAATTTTATTATACTTGCAATCGTAGTTGTAAATTTGTAATTGTATTCAATATTCATAATGTTTTTGCACTTGTAATCCAAAGACTAACTTGTCCATGGGCAAAACTAGGTACCATTGAGGATGCTGAGCCAATTGATCTTGATGAGATTGATCCAGACAATGAGTGGATTGCTAATGATGACGTAGCTCGAGTTTGAGGATTTTGAGATCCTAGAGGAGTCCAACTGGGATCCTCATGTGATTGATGAACTTAAGAGAGGCCAAGCCGCAGGAGCTTCATCATCAAGGCCTGCAAGCCTTTAGCATAGCTCTATTTATAGTAGCAACTAGCAAGAGTCATAGGCTACTTTTGTTTTTTGAATCTTTGTACTACAAACTATATTGTAATTGAAATTGTCATCTATCAGTTATGCATTGTGAACTAATGCTTTGAAAGATGTGGAATGCAATGTAATCAAATCAGTGACATAGTGATCAGCGATATGAATATAAACAACAAAATCTATTTTCTATGATTCATCAGCTAAACTCTCTATTTTATTTGCTCTCTATATCTCTATTGGTATGGAAATGCCTTTCAATAAAAAAAAAATCAGTTTTTGTCTCTTATTCTATATTTTTTTACATTTTTTTAAAAATACGATTTTTTCCCGATTTTTTCCCGATTTTTTCAAAAAATCTTGAACTTTTAGTTTGCCTATTTATTCCCCAAATGATTTTT